>VXBO01006062.1:245822-276878 GCA_013400135.1 Rhinoptilus africanus | reverse complement strand
CTGGCGGGGCGGTGGGGGCCGGGCGCGGAGCGGGGGAGGCCGCCGTGGAGGGCGCGGCCGCGGAGGCAGCGCGGGGGACGCCTATGGAGGGCAGGGCGGCCGTGCTGGTAGGCCCGGGCGGGCCGCCCGCTGCCGCGGCTGCCGTGTAAGTCAGCTCCCCTCCCGCCTCTTTCCTGCTTGGGCACAGCGAGCAGCCGCGGGGCTGTTCTAAGCGACTGCCGTGCAGGGAACGGGAGCGACCGAGTGAGGCGGCCGGTCCCTCCCCGTCCCCTCGGGTGGCTGCTGAGGGGGCAGCGGGGCGTTGTCGCAGCCCGGCTTCAACGCGGCCCGGGGGCGGGAGGGAGGCCGGGAGCGCCCGCCGTGAGAGGAGGAAGCGCCGCGGGCCAATCCTAATGGCGGCAGCCAGCCCGGGTGCTCGCCCGGTGGCCAGTGACGCCCGGCCGCTTGTGGGGCGGTGGGCGGGAGAGGAGGAGCGCTCCCTCACCTCGTCCCTCTGGGGGGCTGATGGAGGGGACGCCTTTCCAGGGGCCGGAGCGTCCCCCAGCAGCCCGTGCCGCGGGGCCGGAGCGGGGGCGAGCAGGGAGGAAGGGCAGGGCAGGGCAGAGCTGACGGGTGTCGCGCTGGAGGCCTCTGCGCTCGCCTGCGAACACAAAACGGGGTCCACCTGGACCCTGGGGTCAGCCTTTGGAGACCAAAAATCTAACCTTATCGTCCGATCCCTATCTTGGGGTAATTTTCAGAGCAGGCTTGCTGCTAACGCATTTGGCAGACGCCACTGTAGGTTTGCAGGCAAAGTCCACAAAAAGCTTACCCAGGTGCCCAGACTCTGAATCCAGACACAATTTTATTCATCCCAAGCCACAGAAGAAACCTCTGGGTTAGTTCTGCCGGTGAAACCATATGACTAGACTAACTTTAAAAGCCTAATGCCACCAGCTAACGCCATTGCTGGGGGTGTTGTGGCAGTGATTTGAGCAGCGCTCTGAGGGACCACCACGCTCCGGGCTTGGATTCAAAGGGCCAGGGGGTGCGGAACAGGGAGGAGAAACCACTGGTGGGCTGTTGGTCTGGGACCCTGGCTGGAGCCTGGTGTGCGGGGACAAGCGCAGTGCCTCAGGGTCAGCCCTGGCACTGTCCCGCTCCATGTCTCCATCTGCGGTGCCACCGTTGGTGTCCACAGTCCAGTCCTGTACCAGGAACACCAATTCATGGTTCCTGCTGAATTCAGTTACAGCAGCCGGTGCAGCTGACATAAAAGGCTTTGCTCCTCAGGGCTGGGGTGAAGGGCTATGCTTTATGCCTTGTGAGTGCTAACTTACCATCCCCCTGTAACATGATATTGTACAGTGCTATATAACAATCTGTACCAGTCGGGCTTTGCACAAGCCTCTGAAAAAACAAGTTCCTTCTGCACAAATTGTTGGATCTGAAGTTCCTGGGAAGGGAAAAGATGGAAGAAAACGGAGAATAAAATAAGCAAAGGAAATAATTTTGTTTGTAGCCATAAATATGCCAAAAGAAATGCCTAGTTAGACAAATATATAAGATTTTTATTCAAAGCTCATGAAACAGTTTGAAACAGCACTTTTTTTTTTTTTTTAGATTATTTGAGTCTGCATGTGATTTATACAGTAAGTCACTGTAACTTGTAAAACAGGAGTGGATAATTACGGACAGATATGAAGGTGATGATGCTTTCCTAAATACTATTTTGAAAAGTTAGGAAGTCACAATCAGTATAAAACTTACTTGATAAATAGTTGTGAAGAGATAGTAATAGCAATATGGATTTTTCTGCACAGGAATAATTACAAAAAGTACATGTTTTAAAAAATAAATCCTCAGTTCATGCTTTGGCCATCACAAGCCAGCAGCTATGAGACAAAATACTTGACTTAGATTTGAATTACTTACAGGACAATTGGATTTCCTTCTAGTTTAGTGATGTTGACTTAATGCATAATTCTTATAAAGCTTTTTCTGCTCTTCAGAACATCTTAGATGATCTGAAAAAGAGTTACTTAGATGTGAAATTCAGATGAAAGGGCAGGGGCTTTGGTGGGGAGTTGGGCCTTCTTTTTTTGGCTCGGAAAGGTAACAGAGGCCTGTTCTGAATTAAAACTGTAAATCCAGTGTACTCAGATTTTGTCAGAGATTACTAAATGGAATGAAGCAATACTACATAGTACCTGAACTGGTAGAAAATAAGCACACTTTTGAGGAACTGTAAAAAAAGGCAGAACAAAGTTATTTGATTTATTAAAAAAAAAGGAGAGGTATGTATTTTTGTATTTTATCATACATCACCTCTGTCTTTTCTTGGCTTGAATTAAATATTTTTATTTTTCATTATCACAAGAAAGAATAATTCAGCTAGTAATTGTGAACACTTAATTTGCAGTACCTCGCAATGCTACGTGAAAAGTCTAAAAATCATGTACATAAGTTATTCTGCTGCTTTGGAAAATTGAGAGGCCATAAAATCAGTGGCTTTAATCACACAGCTTTGTAACAAATATTCAAAGACTTGTGAAGCTCTCTTCTAAGTAGCATTGTTAGAAAATCTGGAGAAGAGAATAATTCTGAAGTCCTCTATTTTCACAGAGGTCTCTTGTTATTAATCTGTTCTGATACAATGTTGCTGTTTTTTCAGCAGATGGTTCTGTTGCGTTCAGTTTTACAGCTTTCAAAAAACAAATTTCCACTTGCAAGTCAGGCTTGTTTGAAGTAGAAGTTACATATGACACTGCAGGACCAAAGTCTGCTTCATTTGCTAGTGAGACTGGAATTTTTGCTTCCATTTGATGAAGACATCAGTAGTTACTTGCGCAAATAAAAAAGTGGGATTTGGCTCCCAGAATTTGTGAAATATGTCAAAATTGAGTTAGTAAAGTAGGGTTTCAAAACAAATCTGTATTTTGCCCAAAAAGATTAATTTTTTGGAATATATTCAGTGAGAAAAATCTGTTCGCTCTCACTCACCTGATGAAATAACTGGTGTAGTGTCACTGCTCTTAAAAGGTTCTGCCGTAGGACAGTGCATCATCTCTCGAGCTGATTGCCCCAAGAGATTCTGCTGTACTGCTGCAGCAGCTGAAACAATACAGTTCACCAAAGCTGCCTTTCTTCTCTGGGAAGTACTGGCTACTTTGTACAGCAATGGCCCAGCGCTTCTTTCTCACCCTTTTCTGCCTGGAAAGTTGAAAATAATTATAATGAATTAATATAACTGGAGGAACCTGTCAGAGGATTAAAAAACGCAATGCAGTATCCCTAACGATCTGGAATAGTTAATTAAGTTCTCTTATAAATGAGTTCCAAAAATAACTTACTTTTAGTAAGTTATTCTGAGAAACAGTCACTTTAGCGTACCTGAGCTGCAGTGCCTATTAGAAAAGGGCCAATTATCCAGTGATTGGCAGTTAAAGGTGAACCGCTGAGGTTCTTAATTAAAAGATTTCCTATTATAATCACCAGTAAGTAATGGAATGCTGCATATATAAAGCAGACGTAATGTTAGAAGAACATTTCTATTTTGAAACAAGGATTTTGAAAATTGTCTCCTCCTTTACTTACCATGCTACGTCCGAAACAGGAATGTTACGGTTTGGACGGGTGCAGCTGGCACTGTGCCACCATTGTCCCTTGTTACTGCCCTGCTCCGACTCTCCTGCAGCCAGAGGTGTTTCCCTCATCTAACAGGTGGCGGAATTTTTGCTTCTGTTAATACCCAAAGCTGTTTATGCAATACAGAAAAATGATTTGAGATTCTACAGGAGGATACTTCTGTCTGTTTAACTGAAAAACTGGCTGTGGAGCTGCCTGTCATTGACAGCTTCCCCGAATTTTCTTCCCCGAACTTCACAGTAAACAGGATATTATCAACTCTTCCATGAGATACACAAATTTCGGGAAAAAGCCTTTTGTTTTGGGAGCATGAGGTGTATTGACATACTACTAAAATCTGAATGAAAGGAATTTCTCAGGAGGCTTATGTCCCCACCTGGGTGTGGAAGGCTCAAGGTCATTCTGTCTGCATTTCAAGCTCAGCAGATAGAGCTTTGCTCTGAATGCTGCATAACCATGCTAGCAGTGCATTGTGCCCAAGATAACACAGCCGACTCAGATTAGCTCGAACACCTCATCACACTGTTCACCCCCTTTTAGACACAAAGAGGCATGCGGTGACTTCAGGTCTGTCTTCAACCACTCACACAGATACAGCCCCGGTGATCAGTGTTGTACGTGAAGGATGACTTACCAGGCCTATGGGCTTCTTGCTCTTTAGTGCTCCATCTAAACACCACTAAAAACATATACAGCTAACCCTGTAGTTCCTAGTTCTGGTAAGACAAGGCTAGCCGTTTTCGTAGGTGATTTGACTTGTTTCTGCAGAACTATGAAATCCAACAACTTTATTTTGTCCTCTGTTTAGTATTCAAGAAGACTCTTAGACCTGTGTTCATGAACCACTGCAACAGAAACAGAATTTAGCCTAAGACAGCATTATATAAGTTCCTGACTGGTAAGTAATGGTCCTTATATTATGCCAGTTTTCCTTAGCTTGGGATGAACTTAATTTTCTTTAATCAATCTACTAATCTTCAGTGAGTCCTAAGTATAAAATTAACTTTATAAGGTCACACCTCCGTCAAAATGACCACTCTGTTTCCATTTCCAGCAGGCACTAGCATAAGCTAAAATTAATATTCACTGATAGCTGAACAGTTTTTTCACTTGACTAGATCTGTTTTCAGTGTTTGAAATTTTTACTTTATTAGTAAAAGCACTAACAGCAATTACCACCAAGAGCAACTTTCAAATTTGACTGACAAAATTCTTCATTTACCTTTTTTCCGTTCAGCTTTGTCCATGGGATTTAGTGTATTTTTCTCCGTAGGAAGTCCTTCTGTACTTTCAAGGGGCAGGGGGTCTGAGCACCTCTAGCTCACCAGAAACCCTGTAGTACCAAAGGAGTTTCTATTCTACCTGTATCTATTATTTTGATTGCAATGGAAAAGTTAAGCATGGATGTTGTATTTACAGGTTAAAGAACTTTTATATTCTTCTGTCTTTTTCTCACTTAGAAAGAAAAAATGGAATTTTTGGAAATAAAAATTTCAGTTTTAAAATTTGTATGTTTTAAATGCAAAACAAATGTGAGAGCTATTTTAATGTTACATTGAAACAAATGTAGATCAGAGATGGGCTTATTGTAAAGTACATCTGCAAGATTCAAAACCAGGTCCCCGTTGTCTAACGTGACATGTTTCTTGTGAAGCTGTATTAACTGCTGACAAAGACTCTGAAGACAGAAATTTTGGAGCATTTCTGTATGTTAGGGACTATGATCTCCTATTAACCATTCTAGAGAAGAAAAAGATCTTTTAGTCTCAAAAATCCTTATAACATGTTCATCATGCAACAACTTTGAGCCTACCACTATAGGCTTAATTTTTGGGGAGTTAGCCATCTATTTGATGTCTGCAAAACACCCAGGAAAAATGTGGTCATGGATAATAACCCATGAGAACAGAGAGAAATTAGCTATTTAGTTAATGAGGTTAAGCTACAGTATCTTCTCCATCATCAGGAGCTAAACCATTGGGATCTTGTAGGCAGAAATGACTGGGATATTTTTACAGACATGCAGAAATATAGAGAAACGGCTTTCAAAGAAAAGAGTCAGAAAATGGAACTGGTGCGATGAAAATCTCAAAGTGAACTATAGTATCTTACCATGGCGGTATATAATTTGGGGCCATTACTCACTTACTAAATAGTTCTGCAGTTCGTCACTGATTAAGAACATTTGAGCAGGTTAAAGCTGCTGATATTTCAGGGGAATAAGCAAACAGCAGCTTTTTTGGCCCATTTGTTTCACTGCAAAAAATCTTCCCATATCATAAAATATTTATAACATAGCTTTAAGTAATAAAAAGGACTATTTTCTTTCTATTTCATTGTTCCTGTTCTGTTCAATTTTGCCATTACAAATAATAACTTTAACAATCAAATCCGTTTTTAACTGTGTCATACTTAATACTCTTTTCATCTCTCAGTCAGATTTTTCAAGAGAGAATTAATCTAGTAAGTGTGGAGCTGTTTTGACCTAATTAGCAGAGCGGCAAGCTTAATTTTGAGTGATACAGATAAAGCATTTTATCACTGTGAAAAAGCAACAAATCAATTGTAACTTTCAATGTCTTGTTGAACTTTATTACGTCATGTGTGGTATAAGCCACTGACATAATCTGCCTCTGATTTTGAGACCCGAGGAAGGGTGGCTGTGACAGTGCCCTTTGAAATAACACTGAAGCATCAACTCCCATGTCAACATCATGCTCTAATCAGTGCAGTCTTTTTTGTTGCAGGGTCTTCCACCTTATAATTGACCCTGACATATGCTATTCACTCTACCCCTTGGCTTTGGACATATAATTCCTGTCATGGTCAATTATTAGGTGATAGAGCCTGCAACCACAGGGACCATTGCTTAAAATCATCCTACACAGTAAGCCCTGAAGTGACCAAATTGAAATCTAACTGGAGGGGAAGAGGGGATCTAGTCTTTGATAAAACTAATATTCTTTTCACTTCTATATAGAAAAATGTCAATTTCCATCATCCTATATATTACTGAGACAAATGGTGACAGTGCTATTTCTGAAACAGGTTAAGGAAAAGTACAAAAGCCTTTACCAAACTCGACATACTCTGAAATGAGGAAATTGTCTGTACGAGCATACAGTATGCATAAAAATTAGATTACACTACATTTGAAAGGCAGATGAGAGTTTAAGAGTGACAAGTGGGCAAGCGCTAAAAATAAGGGCATGTTACTTCCTTTCCAACGCTGCTTTGTCTGTATGCTTTCTTTGATGTTGTTTAAGCTTTGAAGTAAAGAAATACTTTGCAAGAGCCTGAAAGACACTTCCGATTAATATATCGGTAAGAACTAGTTTTGAACAAAAAGATCTCTTCTAGTTGTCCCATTGGTTCTATAATGCTGGAGAAATTAGGCGAAGACAAAAACCAGGACACGGTCTTAGTGTAAGCATTACGATTTTCAAAAACATACAGTTTTGCAGTCATTGTATTACTGCAATAACATTACAGAATTGTTACAACGTCAGGAATAAGAGCTGAGATGAGCAGAAGTTTACCACTGCAGAGATTTACTTGAAAGGCCAGGTTGTGAACCATGGGTTCATTTCACAGGTTCTCAGGCAGTAGTCACCTATGCCCTTAACCCAGAGGGACAGCTGTCCCTGGGTTTTGCTGCATGGACATTAATTTCAATTTGCTTGTTGACATTGCCTAGTTTGGGTGGTTTATTTGGTGAGTTAGTTGGGTTTGTGGTTTATTTTAAAAGCTGAAGGGAATTTTGATAATCTGTAGTCTTTTCAGTCACAAATTATTATCTACAGGAATCTCCCACTGATTTGTTTACTGTTAACAATTGACTTAATTCTTTTGTACCTAAGCAACCCAGCTCAGAAATAATCCTTAAAAGACCTTTGCAAATCTGCTGAGTTTTACAGGTAATACAAACTATAACATTCTTAAAAATGGGATTTCGTGATGTCTTTATTACATATCTTAGCCTGAATAGACAAAGCTCTCTTTAACATTCATAAAATTATCTAAGTCTTTTAAAATCCCATCTGTACAGTTTGTCTTAATGATGTATACATAGCAGAGCAATCCCAATAAATACCAAGCACATACAATGCAAGTGCTTTTAATTTAAACCATAGTGCTGATTAATGATGTAGTATTCTGAAACTGTTGTACGTGTTCTGTATTTCAATTGTACGGTCGTTTTAACACTTGAACACCTTCCTGCTGAGGTACACAGTCCTGCATATATCTGGGAGCTGGTACTCCAGCAACTGCTGTTACTGTGTGCAGTATCCAAACAAGTCAGCTTTGGAAACTACTGATTTAGCTGCATATGGGTGACTTTACCAGAATGTGTAACCCAGCTCAATTTGCAAGATAGAAACTTAACAGTTATCGAACCTATCAATATATACAAATAGCAAATTTGCACACCTTCAGAATTTAAAAAGAGTGGTATTCCTAACATACATGCTTTTTATCTGCCCTGCACATATCACGTGACATCCTAAATATTTCACAGAAGAGATAGTTCAGCTTTTGGCAGTCTGCAGCCTGTGAAGCAAGGAGAATAACTCCTGGCTGGTTTATGGTTTAAAGCATGATTGAATATACTAACAGGGCTCCATTAAGTATTCATTTCAATATATATAATATATTTTTAAAATATTTCATCTCTATATGGGTGTCATAATTTAAATAAGTGGAGCATCTCTATTGTGCTCAAGAAGCAGAAGCAATAGAGCCCAAAAATAGTGGGACAGCACCAGTGATCTGAACCTTGGAATTTTATCCTCTGGTCAGTAACCTGTTGATTGTTGCGTGATGGTTCATGCGACTTCAGCTGCTCTTTGTTTCAATTTCTCTGTCTGTAAAGTGGGCATAGCTATACCTTGCAGAGTATTTTGAGATTTATAGGGGTTTACAACTGCTTAAGTTACAAAACATCATTGAAATAACTACAAAAAAAGAGTCTTTTCAGAAACCTTTTAACTCAATTGTTCCAAAGATCAGTCCCTAACATTTAGGCAATTAAGGTAAATACTTTGTGTCTGATGAGTAGGATTATTTGTAATCTTACACATTTATAAGATTATTTTATTTGTCATTTTTATATGCACGTTCTTTTGGGGAAGTGTGGAGGGACATCACAAGCAGTGTTTAAATCTCACCACGGCAACTGATTTTTCTGCGCTCTATCAATAACATATTTGCAGAACTGCCAGATGGGGAGAGAAACTGCAGTGAGAAAATAATGGTCAGGTTTGTAGTACAACAGAAAAAAGCATCAGACATTAGATACATGATTTTAAAAGCATATTTTGACTAACTTTAAACGTTTAACAAACTTCTTAAATAAAAGCTTTGCATTGATGTGTCTGCAAGAATGACAAAAGGAGAAGGTGAAAAAAAAAGTCACAAAGCTAAAGCTGACACAAATCCTAACCATATACAATTAATACTGCATATAAAAATGGTAAATAGTTGGGTGATAAATCTTGTGGCTGTATGAAAGTCAGAAGGTTACTGTGAGCTTTGCAGTAAAGATTTCTAATAGGGTCTATCCGGTCTCTCCTTCTTCCATTATGGAGAAGATTGGTAAAAAAGCAGAGCTTTGAAAACATTGATTCTCCCAGGCTCCTCTGTATACAACAACATTAAACCCCAAACATTTAAAGACAGCAAACTTTCAAAACCTCAGTGCATTTTTTAACCTGTTTTCAGGCAGCATTAGATCAACAACAGAAATAATTGCTGTCAGTTTGTACTTTTTGACCAATAATTCTCTGTATTTCCTGCAAGAAACTTGAGTGATGCAAATGACCTTATTTTTACAGCATGCTTTTATTAAATAGTTTATTATTTTGGCAGACTAATAAAGATTTTGGTATTTGCTTTTATTTGCAATAATATTACCACCACATAAAAAAGGATTTTATGTTCTTTTTGAGGAACAAGGAGGATAAAAGTGTTGATGGATAGTGCAACTAAGGCATCAGCAATGAGCTGGAAATGAGACACATAAATATGAAAGCAGAGCTAAGAAAATAGAACTGCACCCTTGGCCTTTCTTAAAAGAACATGCGCATGCCATGGTTCATTCATACAGTTACAGAAACTCCTTTTGTTTTCGGTGAGTCAGTGAAAATATGCAAAGACTAAAATATTACTAAGATTCTCAGTTGTTTGGCATATTTCTGTAGTTAATGTGGTCGTGAATTGTTTCTAAACATTTAGAGAAGTGACTGGTGATCACGATGATGATTTCTTAGAAGATGTATCTTTTATTTGAAGTATAAATTTGTCCCTCTTTCTAGCTATATCTTAGCCAAAGGTAGTAAAACAATACCGGGTTTCAGTTTTCCCTTTTTTACCCACTAAAAGACCTAATTCTTCAAAGATCAAAGAGCAGAGACCTAGTACCCAGGTTAGACACACAAATTTTATAAATTAAATTATCAGTCCTCTAATCAAAAAAGCCTAGATAGTGTGCAAAAGCCTTAAACTTATTTTGTTTTGAATGGGGGGTTTAATTTCACATTGAAAAAATTGTGACTGCAGTATTCATTCTGCAATAATCTGAGCTCCTCGACCACTGGTGGTGTTGGATGCTAGGGGTATTAGGCAGGGCATAAGAGTTGCTCAGCATCTACTATAATTTGAACCTAAATTTCTTAAGGTAAGGAACATATTTATTCCAATGAATAATTGGATATGCTTTAGAAATAATGACATACACTTGATTGAGGATACTTAAGATCTGAATTTTACATACAGTCACCCCTCAAAAAGACAGCCCATGCAGAAAAATACAAACAGAGAAAATACCATATGAAAAAAAGTAGACAGGCAAACAAAACTTCACCTCACTGGAAATTTGTATGTTCCATTTGCCTTTTTTAAAAGGCAGTCAGTAAGTAAGAATCATGAAGTATGAGCTTCATAGAAGAATAAATCTAACAATTAATTATATGTCAAGCCTTAAGAATCAAAAAACTGCTTATGCCCATTGCCAGTCATTCACTCCCTGTCAGTAGTAGTTCACATCTTTCCTGGGATGGCATCCAACCACAGTGGCATCTAAAATATAGCAGGCTATATTGTTACAGTTGGAGGTGAAATTGAAAGTTGCACCAAACAGAAGTGACAAATTCACATTGCTCGGTGTTGCCTAGCAATAAGAGATGAGTTTATTATGAACACTGACTCTATCCATCGCAGAGGGGCTTTGTATTCACACCAAAATGCCACTACTCTTACAGGCAAAAGGGGCAAAAATAGAGTGGGCAGAAGGAGGAAACAGTCGTAGTAGTTCTAAGCACTTTCTGAATTTCAAGATTCCTCTCTGTCTCTTGGGAACAGCTCAGGAAGGAAAAGGCAGAGCCTGCCTCTAGCTGAACTCTTAAGGTTGGCCAGGTAGCTTGTTACCGATCTTAATCGTAGTTTTGAATGCCCTTAGTAGTGCTGTTTCATTAGTAATGAGCTTGTAGCTTAGAAACTTTAAATACATAAAATCTTTACAGAATGTTCGCCAGAGCTGCTCAGTAGTTGTTTTCATTGTGCAGTGCTTTCCATTTGCTTCAGCTTTTATTTTTCGTTTTTTTTTGTTTGTTTTTTAGAGAAAAGGACAAGACTTCAGGGAGGTTTTCCCTCCTCAGACACCTTACTGGTCTGCTTTTTAACCACTGTTTGTATGGGAGAACTTTTATTTCTATCTATCTCAGACATCGGACTGTGTTTCTCAGGGTATTAATTACCTAACTGTTCACATCAACAGGATTTTCAAGACATTATATAGGTATCCTTGAAGACCTTACTGGCCACCCACCCAATTTTTAGGCGCTTAATAAATTTTTAAAATCCACACAATAGCTCCTATTAAAAAAAACCCACTCCAATAACTGATCTGTTTCTGTGCTTTTATGCCATCTGCATTTTTGACAACTGAATATTTTTGACAGCATGGTCCATTGTGCCCAAGTTCACATCAATTTTTTCCTCTCTTTTTTTAAAAACATCACGTGACTACATATATGATAAGAAAATGGGTTATATCACACGTTTTGCTTTACAGATTGGGGTTCAAAGTGGATTTTTTGAAGTGACAAAAATATACAAGAAGTATTTCTATTATATGGATGCATTTATATTATAAAAATAATAGCTTCATCAAGTGCTGTGTAAGTCAAGTACATTGAAGTTACAAAAGAGTTGTGATTTTAAGAATCTTTAGAAACAAATACAGAACCTAATGAGGTAGTGTAGAGATGATATGGTTTAGATAAAATACGATGAAGTCTAGATAAAAATTGCTCTCCTTTATATTTATGAAATGGTTAATTAAAAATGCTAATGCAGAATTATCTCTTTAGCTTACATGTTCATCTAGCCAAATTAACTGAACCTGTAAAAAAATGAGAGTTTAGTTTTTATATTTTGTGTGCAAAATGGAGCTATCATCCCAAGTTCTCATTTGTGCACTAAGCTTTGCAGGTACAGAACCTAGGTACTTACATTTTGTAAATGTTTTTGTAGAACCTTTAGTAACTTTGGTCCTTTCTTTATTTCAGATTCAACGTGTTACAAACAAACATATTCCACCTGTTACAACAATCTGGCATATTACTTTCTTGATACGTGATGATACAATACCTCTCAGGTTTGCTGAGTAGCAAAGAGAAATGTAAGCAAATGAAAAGGTTTTCCACTTTCACAGTTTTTTTCTGCTTGGGGTTCTGTTTGTCTGAGAACTGTATGAATAGAAGCCATATTTTATAGTATTTCTTTAACCTCTGCCATCTGGTGTAGGTTAGTTTTTCCACTGCCAACATATCCTAGAGGCCCCACTACCAAAATGTTTAATTTCTAAGTAAACATTTGGACTTTATAAATCCAGTTTAAAAAAATAGAGCATTATTTTTTTAAACTATATATTGCATTTGCCACTAGGGATGACATTAATAAACACACAGACAAGTATGTGGGTTTAAAGGCTTCTGGCCGCAACTTTATTTTCTGTAGCAGAGCTCCAGAGATGTCGGGTCACACAGTATCTTTAATCACTGAGTCATGCTCAGTTATCACGAAGGAACTTGAATATCCCCTACTGACCTAAAGTCTGAATTTGTGTCAAGGGATTTGCACCACCATAGCCAAAACCTTCCAAATCAAGCACGGTTTCAGGCAGATAATACTCACCCATGCCAAAGCCAAAGCTTTAGCTGCTTTATATTTTTCGATATAAACTGAAATTACTTCATTGCAACAAGAGAGGATTGTTGCTGCAAAAGGACTGGGGCAAGTAGCTAACCACTTAAAAAAACAAGGAATGCAATAACCAAATCTCCAGCAACTTCTGTATGTTATACCTTGGGAAAAAAGACCCACAAAAACTGTGTGTCAGAATTCTACTACCAAAAAGAGAAAGTCCTTTCTAAATTTACCAGAGCGTAATGTTACATTTTGTACTAGCCAGAAAATTCTCAAATTTCGATTTGAAAACATGTAGTAGTGTTCATTGTCCCAAGTTGATCTTTAGTTGGAGTGAAAAATTGAAAAAAAGTTGCTTCTGCTGAGAATGGGCAGGCATACACGGTTCATCTTAATCAGTATTCCTCAGAGGCAGACAGTCACCACGGAAAAGACACATAGAGAATATGGATGCATAGATACTAAAGGAGAACACATAAAGCTGTATACAAGCAAGATCTGAAGGGTAAAGAAGAGGAAAATAACTATCTTGTTACTTCATTCTGATTTAGGAAAATTTCTGACAAAAAGACCCCTGAGGATCTCCCACTTCTTTCCATGTCCACCTGGTTAAATGTTTTTGTGTGTGTGTTTATCCCTAAATTCTAAAATATCAGTGATAGCTTGGTTTGCCACCTTCTCCTGAGGTCTTTCCTACTCCTGAGGAGTATTCAGAAACATGTTTTTGGCACACACTGATTCCTTTAATGAAAATTCACAAAAGGTCTTTACTTCTTACTGTTTATTCAGTTTCAAATTAAACAAGTGTTAATAAAAACAAAGAACAGTAAATAATCCAATTAACAAGTGGTTATTTTCTGAGGAGTGAGCTGTAGTGCAAAAGTTATACCCATTTAATTGAATTAATTTAGAATTTGACTAGTTTAATCAGTGCAATCTGGTGACGAAGATTCTTGATATTTGTTGAATTTAAATGATAATTTTCCTGGGGCATCTGCTGAACAGTATGGATGAAGAGGTGACGTATCACCTTTCAGCCAATCTGGGATATGAAATTCTGTATTACTTTGCAAGACTACTAATTGCACTTATTTTGATATGCTTAGTTATAAAAAGCAGCATCTGGGGAATGAACATCCTATCTCTGCCATGGGGATAGGGACTTCTCCTGCCTGGATGGACAACTGGTTAGATTGCCCCAGAACGAGTCATCAGAACTGATAAATCAGTGCCCACACTGCAGTCTGTTTAGTCATCAGTGAAACTTGTTTGGTTTAATTTAGTTATTTTCCAATACTAGCTTACTTTGAGACCATTCACATTTTTATATTGTGCTCCTTAAACCTTCTTGTGTTGAGGTGACAGCTTCGAAACGCCCCGAAAGATTTACCTTAGTATTTCTTAGTAGCCATTGATTAGGAAGCCTGGTGAACCTGCACTCGGATTTGTGTTGCGCCTGGAATTTCCCTCTCTTCTCAGCACCTCTCATCAGTCAGCTCGCTCTCTGATTCACTTCTGATTCTCAATGCACTCCAGCCCGGATGACCTGTGTCCAGCACCTAGTCATTTTAACCATTGGCATAGAGTGGGTTTGGCCATAAGAAACCAGACACGTGCTACCGCTCCGTCTTTTTATCTGCTCTCCTCTGCCACAGTTTTTCCAGTAAACATTTGGTCAGCGTAACTGAATTTTTCAAAGGACTGAAGATCACAACGTTCCTGCAGGTTTTGTGAACATAAATATCTATGTGAGAAGAAAAAAAATCAGAGCTTCAGCAAGGAAAAGCCTAGAGTTAGTGGTTACATATTTGGCCGTCCATTAAACATGCAGTGCAAGGCCTGCCACAACACCATGCTGCCGTTTGCCACATCAGTAATAAAAAGATATGGGAAGAATCTGGGAGTAATTTTCATGAAATTACGTCTTTTGTCATTCCTCTCTTAAAGCTGGGTGCTAAATCTGTCCTAACTCACAACCTCCCCCAGAAGAGATTGGAGGGGAGGAACTTCAGACTAAACTCCAGCATACAGACTGAACTGATAGACCTAACTCCTTCTGAAGGACAGGTTCTGGGCTCCGACTTTCTTCTCTGCATTTCCTACTTAACAGCAACCTTCTCTGTTTTTCACTAACATAAATGCTATTCAGATTTGCCTGCAGCCAGTCTGCCTGCCAAGCGTGGGCTCAGGGCTTCGCTTGGCAGCAGAGTGCCGTGTCAGGTACTGCAGTGCTTGACTTTGTGATGCCTTATGAGGCTTCAGTTGTCTTCAGAAGCATGTCTATCGTTCTCATACACACCATAATGAGTCCAATAAGAACAAAACTTTATCTTTAAATTCTATATAGAAGTGAGTTTACCTACAGATGCAAAGTGGTATTGAAGTGAGTGGATTTATATCAGAAGTAAATTGCTTCCATGATTTCAATTGTTATGTTTGCTGAGTACCCAAATACTTAACTAATAATTACTGGTTTTTTATAAATGTGATAAGCATATAGAGGGCTCATGATTACAAACTGTGTATATGTTGCCTATTTTCATTATGTGACTTAACCATAGAAAACAAGAAGAGCCACCCTAAAGATCACGCGTAACAAATATATATCTCCAGGGACAGTGAGTAATCAATAGTCTCTGGAGCTTGGCAGAAATTTCATTCAAGGGCGATCATGCACTTTGCATAGTTTTGTTTATTGTGTAGTAAGTAGTCGAATAAATTTTCAGACATTGAAAGTGTATTTTTCTATAATACAAATTTTTAAGCAGGTTTCTTGGCATGCAGTTTGTTTGTGCTGTGCTTGAGGTTGTTTATGGCATTAGTGGTTTGTGTGTTTGTGCGTGTTTGCATTCTGTCTGTTTATGAAGTATTTCACTGGTACCCTTACACAGCATGTGGTCGGTCGAAGATTATTTTTGATAGCGTGTGTAGTCATCGTGCATTTTGCTGAAAGGGTTTTAAACTGAGTTAGGTTAAACACTACTCATCTGCAGTGTTGTAAAGACAGACTTGCAAGTTGTACTCGTCTTCACAGAAGTTAGATACAAAACATACCTGCACTGTTTTAAAGATGAAGGCGTGACTTTGTGCCAATTTTTCCAACAGTCATGGCAGTTTGGTATATTTGAGTTTCATTAAGATAGGCCAATTCTATTAATAACTGGAACATTAGTATATTTTTATTATCCTAGATGTCAAAAATAATTAACAGATGACTCATTCTATTATAATAATACCATGTGTGTAAATCATTTTTGAAATGAACTACAGAAGCAAACCCAAACCTCTAACAAGGATAATTTAAATCACTTCAGTCTGTAATTGACAGCTAAGTGTAGGCAATACTTTCAGGACCCACAGAGAGGGTTGTGAAATTAATCTGTGAATTACACTGGGCTTAGAGTGGATACTTTTCCTGGTGTTTGGAAAGTACAGGTTGTTCAGCATGTGTCTAACAAGACATTACAGGAATACTGTTTGCAAAAAGTGTAGATGCTGAGCGGCTCTAGACACTTGCAGACGTCAGTTCAGTAAGGATATTGTGAATGCTGCAGAATAAAATATTGTTACTTTACTTAGATACCTAACTACTACTTTAAGAAAATAAATCTCCCCATGAATCTTATCCTGCAGTTCAAGAAAGTCTGCTTCTGCGGAAATTATTGAGAATGTGCATGAAACTTAAAAGCAACAGAGCTGACCAATAATAAATGCTTATGAAAATTACACTTGTAAGTACTAAAGTTCTTCACAGGTAATAAACTCCATGTATCAGCTCAGATTTTCTTGAGAATATTTTCATACAAGTGTACCTTTTTTCTTCCTATCAGAATAATAGTAGACAATTTTCTGATACTTCTTTACATTGCTCAAGTGTGCATTTATGAGAGCTTAAAATACATTTCATTAAGATTATCTGTCTTTGAATATGAAAATAAAATTAATGAGTATCAGTGAAAACATTTCATTTGTTGGGCACAGTTTTTTATCTACTTTCTGAATGTAAAATATTATACTGTTGTATCATTTATAACACTGTGCTGTGCTGCACAACTATAGTTGCTTTTTATGTATATTGCTGTAACATTCAGTGAGACCTCTGCTTAAGAATAATTATTTAAGTGACTTTAAGTGAATTAGAAAGAAGATAGCTAAAGGTGGAATTCAGACCGTCTAGCTACTCTTTCTGCTTGTAACATGCCATAGCTATGTTATTCCTGAGAAGCTGAAATTCAGTCCGCAGAAAATAACATTTCTGTGCCTCAAGACATAGGAGCCATTCATACAGAAACGAGAAGCAAAATGTGTACAGAAATAAACTTCACATCTTATGACAGTAGCAGCAGGTTCATAGTGTCAGGAAGAAAAAAAAATGATGAAAGGAAGCCAAGCCTGACAAACTGAACTGTGGCTCATCTGAATGTTGTTGAACTTCGTTTCACTAACAAAGCAGTGGTATATTTTTTTTCATGAAATAATAATTTACAGATTAAGAAGGAAAAATTGTAAAAGTTCCTTCCTATCACCATAATATACTAGTTTTAAAATAAATGTGTACGCACTATATAAATTCATAGATCTTGGCAACTGTATACAAGTATTCTTCAATATTTTAAATTGGGAGCAGAGAAGATTTTAGTAAAAGCTGAAGGATGATACAAAGGACTGAATTTTGCAATAATTTGCATGGAAACGTTTATCCATGCAGAATCAACATAAAAATCCAAATAATCACTACATAAGGAGTACTATATTTCTATGTATTAATATGCAATATTTTATAGAATGTGGAATATGTATTCTATATTAGTAGAGAGAGAGAGCATATTGAAGATACACACATAGTATGTATATAAATTTATTTCCATATCCGATCTGTACATCTATACATCTTTCAGTTCTTTTTTTTTATATAAATCAGGAGCGATTCCGATAGTCAGTGCCTAAAATGTTGTTAAGGGTTTATCATCAAGTCCCTTATATACAGTAAACACATATTAATATTTAAGAGATGAGCCAAGACAATACTTAACTACTCATTTTGGGCTGTGTCCAAATACTGGCTGATACGCTAACTACTCACAAGTATAGTATTTTGATAATATTCTTCAGCAGACATTTTTTTATGTTGTAAAGAAGACCTATGTTACTTGGTTGTTCTTGAAAATAGAACTGAACTTTTATGTTATTTAAGTTTTTTCAACTTTTTAGCCTTCATACCTTCCATTTTGTTCTTCCAGTGCAGTGAGAGTACTGCTGGAACAAAAATTTAACTTCCAGGAAAGTTCAGCAGATCTTTTGGGACTTACAGCATGTAAGAAGCCAGGCACTGTTCAAGTGAGCAAGATATTCACAAGCCCCTAGAAAGCATTTTTAAACCCTGAGAAAGTAGTTTTGATTTTGCAAACAATATTACAATTATTGTCTAAAATTTTGCCTTTAATATATGAAAACATCCCAAGGGACTGAAAATATGTTCCGCTTCATTATATGTATTGGCTTCAGACATCATTACCCACTGAAAGTCACTTCAGTTCCAGGTGTGACTATTTCCTATATAAGAAATCAAGCAGCTAGTTAATTATCCACTTTAGAAACAAAATTCTCTCCTTGAGACAAAAGGAGAGGGACACTTTTCATGACATTTCCAATGAACTGGAACTTCTTACTTCAAATGATATTCCAAAAACTTGCTTTTTCTCTTGGAACTGGGTCAGAGTTTTTCTAGCCTTGATAGAATTGGCATCCTTTCTCCAAATCGAAATATGCCAGCCGTAGTACTTTTTCAGTAATATAGTTATCATGCAGAAAATCTTTGATAAGGCCACATATGCAACATTTGTGTTATAGACATGCATGAACCTGCAAGGTTATGTGACTGTGAGTAACCCCTTCTGCCATTTGATGTTACTCAGACTTCAAAAAGCTTGACCGTGAGACAGACTTCTTTTTCCCCCAAAGGCTCAACAATTTTCCTGCTACAATTTTCGGAAGAACTCTTTGTTAGAAGAAGCTGGGCAGGGTAAAGCTGGCAGACTGGAACACTGCCCTGATGTGTTGTGACAGACATGTAATCTGCCATTTGACCACTGGTTCACACATCAGTGTTAATGTGAATGTGACACCTCTCAGCATACTGTTAATCATGCATTACTCTTCTGTCTGAAATGTGGAGATGTGGAGTAGACTTTTATTCTTTTTAGAAGACTACACAAAAAAACCTAGTGAAATGAAAATTTACAGCCATAAAAGCAAACTGATTGACAGCTGCAAATCATAGTCACAGCAACATTGATATATACATATTTATAGATCCCTAGATTTCGAAACTGAAAAGGATCATTAGAACATTCTGCTTAATCTAATGCATTCCTATTCCAAATGTGCAAGGACTCAAATATGCAGTCCCACGTCGAGTGTGAGGAAACCTAGAAGATGGCCTTCCATAGTCCAGAAATGAGTTCAATTCAGCTTTTGTTTCCTCACTAACACTTTTTTGTCTCTTGGGTTTTGTTTCCTTTTCTCCTGGTGTTTCATCACCAAAGTGCCCAGGAGTTCATCTGCTTTCATTCAACTGAAATGCATGTACCAGATGGTGCAAATAGCCCAGTATATTTCAATCCTGTATCCATGTCAAAAAACAGGCAGACTGCTGCAATTCTTGGTTGCTGCACCTCATGGTATCAAAGGCTGGCTAAGAAGAGTGACACTGCTTGACAATGAATAAGATTTTTCAGGTCTGGCAGGGAACTTGCTTTGGAAACTAAAATCCTGCTTCTACTCTGTAGGAGTTGCTTTTCATGATTAATTAATTGTGTTTACGCTAATCTACAAAGGATGTAAAGAAATATAAAAATAGAGTTACAGAAATGTGTCGTTATGATACTTTATAGTAACCATTTCGTCACCTGTATTTTAAGTATATTACCGACTTGCTTGCTAGAATTACACTAGAAATTGACCTACAATAGAAAGTTCTATATTGTACTTTTCAGCATACTTTCACAGGAGGAGCACTTTTGCTTTTGCTTATGTGAACAGCCTACACCCCTGTTCTCCTTAGGTCAATGAAGTCTGAAAGTATCTTGAGGGCTAGGGTGGGCAGTGAAGGTCACTAGCTGCTTTCATCTGATAACAGCTGCTTAGAATTCGACCACAAGACTTTCAAATTGTCTCCATAGTAAAACCTTACACTTGCAAAGGACAGAGCTCTAACAAAATTGTGGTATGAGGTTTAGAAGAGTGGAGAGTTGCGTTAGGGTTAGGATTAGGCGTACAGAAACTGGAGACAGTAGTTTAAAGCTGTTTGACATTCTCTCTGTTGGTTTCCTGACTCCTAGGTACTATAGCAATAACACAGAGTACAAGAAGACTTATACCTTCCTATCTATTCTGGCATTTTATTAATCCCCCAAATAACAGGCGACTCACGTGTGATACCTTTGGGCAGCAATTCAGTGCTTTCTCACCCTGTCCTCTGTCGCATCTGCAAGAGTATGTGTCCCTTTATGACCCAGGCAAAATATTCCCCTGCCTTTTTCAGGATTACCTATGCATTTTTTTGGTCTTCCTCTTGTTTACAAGCTAGGATATGAGAAATGTAAAACCTGCTGGAGCGTTCTGGTTTGACTAATTTTAGTGGTCTGTGGGATGGTTTTTAAGTGGCCTAGGAAGGGACATACAGCATTCTTTTTACCTGTTTAACCTCTCTGTCAAGCTTTAAACCTTTCCTCTGTATTTTCTATTTCATTGAAAATTCATCATTGTTCTGAGTCCCCAGACAAAATTTTTACCACTGAAAAGACAGGCACCTGGTTTGGAAAGCTACCTTCCTTCCTGAGCAAAGAATTTCAGGATAGAACAGAGTACGACAGAAACGTTCACATAGCTGAAAGGGTTATGGAATTATAATAGTAATTGTAATCAAGTTAGCTGCACATTAATTTTGCATGGGTGTAAGTGTACCGCATATATGGATATTCTTGTTAACAAATCTATTTATGTGTATTTGTGTATATATTCAGAAGCTCTAGTTTGCCTACAACTACAACGGTAGGTGATTCTTCTCGTGCACGTTACAGTTACAGAAGTATCATTTTAAGCAGAGATGATACTGAAGAGAATTGTTTTCTTTAACTAAAGGCAACTAATAGGTTAGGTAAGAACCATCAAACAGGCCATGGCAGCAATTTTTATTTACTGGAAAGGTGTAAAAAATAAGGCAGGAGAGAAATGTTATTTAATATGATAGATGGAATTGCCATTAAGACTAGTGGGATGAAGGTAATGAAAGAAAGTTTAGACTGACTACCTGAAAAAATCTGGAGAGCAAACTAGTTGCACGAAACGACTGTATAATCTCTATGGGGAAGCTGTTAAACAGTCCGATCGCTTGAGATTTTTGAGAGGCCAAAGGAACAGCAAAATACATGGTGGGGAAGAAGCTTGAGTTGGCAGGTAGATGGATTAGCTGACCTATTAGTTCTTTTCTATTGCAAACTTCTATGATTTTATGTGGGGAAAATTCCTTTTCAACCCACGCTGGCAATCTGTTTATGTTCTGAAGTATGATGATTGACATCCCTTTTAACTTTTAACCTAGAGAATGTCTCTGCAAGTGTTATTCCTACATATAAATGTCTAATGCTTTTAATAAAAAAAAAAAAGTCTCTCAATTAGGGGACTGTATCCATGTGCAAATGCAGAATGGAGATCACAACAGAGTCTGAGGTGTTATAGCGGCATGGGCAGCACTCCCACTCAGGAAGGATGGGGCGTTGAGAAGGAAAAGGGAGCATTTGGGGTTTAAAGACTAGAGAGAGAGTGGAGGCAAACAAGAGAAAAGTGGATAAAAACAGTCAGAAAGAAGGGTATAATTTTTGTTGAAAGGGGGAGTAGGAAAGAAAAGAATAGAGAGAAATAGCAAGGTGGAAAGATAAGGACAGGAAAGCAAGATAGCAGGGGAAAACTATGGAGCAGAAGAACAAGAACAACAAATAATGATGTGTTCCTATTATTATGGTGCCAGAGTACTTCCTACTTGTAAGTGTTTACCCTTGGTTCATCCACATGCAGCCTTAATTTTTTTTTTTTAATTTCAAACAGTGTAGAGCTTAGTAAGCATCGCTGAAGTACAGTGTGTGTGGGTTTTGTAACAAATAGTGTATTTCACAATTAAAACTCAGCCTGTCCACCTTTCCTGTGAAAGTAAAGCCCACCAAAAGATAGAGCATGTATAAAAATGTAGCACCCTAGTAGAAAGTGCAGTCTTTCCTGCATTTTGCCCTGAACTGGGGGACTGGAGATGGATTTATGATCAGAAAAACATCACAAAAGAAATATTTAAGAAATGCTAAGCTAGCAGTGCTGAACATATTTAAATAATGCTACCAAAAATGTTATTCAAATTTTATGGCATTAAACTAAAGCCCAGAGTATAAAAAGACAAAATTCTTACAGAGATTTCCAGTTACTCAAAAAATATATTTCCAATGTTACTTGTTCTGACTTAAAGAAGTTTGCTGAAGCATCAACTTCATTTCTGTCGAGTGCTGTAAAAAAGATTGAAGCCGGGGCCTGGAATATGAACAAACAATGCATCTAAGTTAGTGCCCCACAGAATATTTTAAAATTATTTAACACAAATCATCTCAGTGTCAACAACTCATCACAGATAAACTATCTAATTAACAGAAGCCATCATAGTATTTGAGAACTCAGTCTTGGCTCAGTTGATATACCAGAAGGGCACTCCTTGATAAGCAAAAATTATAAAGGAAGGTTTAAAAAATGTTACTGCCTGAAGTAGATTCTTCTTAGTTTTAAATTAACCCTCTGCTAGGTTGGGATTTTTGGTTGCTTGGAGTTTTTTTTTAATCTCTATAAGATAACGAGCACAGGTTGACCTCATGTTCTTAGATATATTCCACGCTAAGATTCTGTAACACGGTCTATTTTATGATGCAATATTTTTTCAGTGAGTCTGCCATGGACTTGACACCATGCCAAAATGACAGCTCAGTTAACAAAAGTGTCCCCAGCTTTCGTAACTACTTCTGAGATAGTTTTATCCCACTTCTTTAAAATTGCAAAGGTTGTCAAAATCTTGAGGATATAAAACTTTGCTGCAAAACACTTTTGGGCATCAGAACACTGGCTGGTTGTTGCAGCACCAAATCTACCACTTACTGGAATCCAGGTGCTTTGTCTCCCTACACGAAGTCTGTGGGGAGAGAAAGCTGACAACGGCATCCATAAAAACATGAAACAGACCAAAAGTTACCTAAAATAGTTCATGGGAAATAGTGTAAAGACAGATTTCTCATAAGTCTCTGAGGGGTGATATTTACATGTCTAGGTTGCAGGGAGAAACCTAGGACAATACTGTTCATTACCCTAAAACTGCTGCTTAAAGTCATCTTTTTCACAGAGGAAATGTGAAGTAAGAGAAGGTAGGAATGAAGGACCATCTTCTTTCCATGCCAGGTAGACTATTTGCTAGAACATTTGCTGAGGATATGGCAGATGTGGGTCTATTGACCTCTCATGTCTAATGGCGATCTGAATGTGTTTCTTCCAGGTAAATTTTGTGGCTGCTCAGCTGTAGGACAGTCTGGAGCAGTGCCTCGCGCTTCCTCCTAGAACAGTACTCCTGGTATGGAGTGATTAAACTCATTATGCCAGAGAGAAAAGGGGTGACATTGTGTCTTGAAAATGCCGGTGATAAAATGCCAGTGTACAAACGCCAGTGCAAGAATTCGCATCAAATATATGCTTTTATTTGCTAGGCTTCGAATGATGCATATACCTTTGCTGGCCATTATACTCTGTGAAACAATGAAAGAGAACCAGCCTATGTCTCACAGTAATCACTTTCGTTTCTTCACAAACGTCACACCATTTCTCCAGTGAGTAATTTATATTGAAATTTCCCTCCCAGTTTATGTTGAAATTTCCCTGTGGGGCTATGAACTTGCCCCACAGTCCATATTATCCAGGAAGAACTGATATAAATGAGAAACTCTTTTTCAGCTGGTTCCATAACTATCAGGTCAGTCTCAGAGTTGGATTTTGGTTCTTCCAAACTGTAAGTTCTTCCAGGGAACTGCAGGACAACTGCAAAAGGAGGAGTCTGAGTAACATAGTAAGAAACATTAATATGTAACACTCTGTTAAATACAGAAATTATATTTCATATCTCAGCAAAAAAGGCTACCAGTGTGAGCTCTGTAATATGAAGATGACAAATAAGGGTCACCAGACTGAAGGGTTTTCCTAAGTAAGACTGAAAAATTGATATTTTTTTCTGAGCTGAAACAGATTACACTGCTGCCATCATCTTGCAAGAGAACAATTTATCCTTAGTTGTTATACCATTCCTAGGGCATCCCCAGGTTTGAACAAAGCATACTTGCCACCATTTTAGTGAATAGAGATGTTGAGTTTCCCTAAGTGTTTTAAAAAAGAATAAAAATGAGTGATGAAAACAGAATAATCTACAGATGTTGTTCCCAATATATTATTCTGCAGCAGTAAAGAGGTTTTAAACCTTGATCTGTCTGATATTTATTGTCACAAGTATGGAAGTATTAAGGCATCTAACTCAACTACCTACCTTTGCAAATTTGAGCTCTAAAAAAAAATAAACGAAGAGGAAACCAAACAGGAATATACATCTGCGTGCTACTACTACTATTATAAGATATGTCAATTTTTTCAGGAATACACTTTATAATCCAAAATTTGCGGTGAAGTAATGGGAAAATGGCTTATTTTCAACTGAAAAAGCTTGAAAAGAAATGTTCTCTTCTTTCTTTGAAAATTTTGAATGCTATGAACTTTGAAAAGACTTCTTATAGTCAATTAATTAAAAATTATTGCTAGGTTTAATTTCTGTCTAACTTGACAGAGCTGTTCAGAAAGGCTCCAATAAGCAAATCAGTAAGTCATAATAATAATTTTAATGATGTCAACGTGTTATACAATGAGTCAAATGTAGAGAAATTAATTTGTTTACCTTGGCTTTCACCTGACACTAAAGTAGAGGTGATGTTATTCTAGGAAAATTCTGACAAAGAATGTTGGAGTACTGACTAGAAGGAATCTGCAGAGATTACTGAGCCTTAAATGCAGGCAGCCATCTCATATGTGCCAGCGTAACCCTAGTACAATAGACTGAAAAAAACACAAAAGTTGTCAACTGCTGAAGGCACATAGCTGGCAAAACCAAGACAATTGACAATGTGTTTGGTCTGCCCCATATCCAAAGTTTGTTACACATTTATCATTATATCAGTTCACACAACTTGATGTATAGTGTACCTAATGTTGTTAGAAGTCTGTTTTACTCAGTGACACTCCATAGAGACTTCTTCATGTATTGCGTTCACATACAGAGAAGGAGCATAACTGGATATGGATGTATTACCAAAGTCTCTTCTGAGTGGAGAGGCACCTTATCTTCAGTGCTTTCTTTTGTATTTAATGAATTAATGTTCTATTAAATTTAGCAGCAGCGATGATGATTACATTCTTGTACATTCCTCAAAAGATACGGAGTATCTCAGATAAGAATTGTGGAAATAACTCGTTTTTCAGTTTCCTGGCAGTTCTAGATAATGATTTCAGATCAATTCAAATTAATGGCAGCTCTTGGACTATTTTCAATGTTTAACATGCACACATATTGTTTCACCAGACATAGATATGCACAAACTTGACATTTTCAGAGGTCTTCTCCAAGTCTGGGGAAGCTACTACATATATATTCTGCTGTCTTGTACAGTTCACGCAAGATTTAACAACCCTTATCACTTCAGGACAATATAATAATTATTAATAAATTCCAGCTGACCTTAATGAATTTGTTTCTATAAAAAGAATAGCAAAATCCTCATAGAAGCACTAACTCCCTGCCACCACAACCCTGAAGCCCCAAAACCCTCAGGTTCCCCCCTATCTCCCCTTTGCAAGAAAATGCAACAAGCTAGGGATACCCAGAAGTTTAAGTGGAAGGACTAATTTCAAAGAAAGATTCTTCATTAAAAATGAAAATTACATTATTTCTCGTGTTGATTTGGATTTACACATACTTTGCATCTGCAATGAGTACACACACAATGGAATGACTGGAGCCCAAAAATGTCTCTATACCATCATTGCATTTTCCTGAATCTGACACTGGCAGCATGCTGAAGCAGTCTCTCATAAATGTTAAAAGACGGATTGGTTTGCATCTGATAAATGTTAGAAAAAGTGCTCGTTTTCTGGGGATGGTTCTATCAAATTGGGATTAACATTTTCCATTTAGTCCCTTATGCTTCTGGAGAGGCTGACATAATTTAGTGACTATGAAAGTAACACCTTTGTCATTTTCATTGTACTTCATTTCACCTTCTCATTTGTGTCTTTTTAAAATAAGATGTCTAACTGAATACAGTAATCAATGTGCCATCGATTTATATAATGGAATTGTAATCTTCTCTTTTCTTTTCTCTGTTCCCTTCTTAACACAATTTAACATCTTATTTGCTTTTTTAATCACCACTGAACAAGTCTCTTCATTGAGCTGTCTAGAGTAATGCCTAGATTTTTTTTTTCCTGAGAGGTTACAACTGATTCAGGAGACATCATTATGTATAAATACTTTAGACTGTTTCCACTAATGTGTTTTAGGGAGGTCTGAGCTGTGTTGGGGCTTATCTGCTACTAAGTTGTTCAACCAGATATTTTTGCACAATTCACCTAAAGCTCTTTGTAGTCCCCTAATTTAAATGATTCAAATGAGTTTGCAATTTCAGCTGCTTTTCCACATTTAGTCTTTAGCCTGTTTTCGATTTCAACATACAGAGTGAAAAAAAACTTGGCTTCTGCCAGAACTGGTTTTATGTAAACTCTGTGTCCATCGTGCTAGAAACAAGAATTTTGTTGCTGTTCTGTTAGTCTGTGATGATATAGTCGCAGTACCAACAATCACTAAATAGGATAAACACCTAAGAAACACCTAAAAACCACCTACTATAAAACTTTGTAAACCTGACATACATAGCTGCATGTCACAGCAATGATTTAGCCTCCTAAAAAACAGTCTTGATCCTGGGACACTTGACTTCTGTCATTATGCCTGTATTTCTGTATTATAAAATTTTTAATAGCTAAGACTCCTTCAGTAATCTACTGAATTTTGCTTTACTATAAAGATTTCTGCTGATGCTCATGTGAATTAGTTTACAACTGAGTCACCCATGTCAAAATTACATTGCAGTCACTAAAATTGTGCTGGCAGTGTAGAATATATTGAAAGGGGTTTTTATATTTTTGGCAAGCAACATTTTGCCTCATTGTCTTCTTGCAAAGAACTGCTTGAAGAGCACTGTAAAATTTAAAATACTTGGAAACATTTACAAAATTCTGTTCCATGATATCTCTTCTTAAGAAAAAAAACCCAAAACCTTAAAATAATACTGCATGAGACCATTTTGATTTCTGCCTTTTTTTTCACGTATTTTTCTAGAGTGTGTACAGAGGAGTCCTAATCTGTGAGCCTGTCTCTTCGGTGCAATCACAATACAATTAGTAGGCAATAAACACAAGAGATGTATCTCTTATTACACCACTTTCAGGTTGCATTATATTTCTCTGTTTAAGAGTGTTAACTGTTACTGCAAGGCAGCTCACTGTTAAATGACTTTCAGGACAACCTAACTACCTGTTAATACCGTGTAGCAATAAGCTCAATTATTTTAATTTTCTGTTTCTACAGAATTTGGAGACAGGTGTAGTTCCATCTACGCATGTAACTACATTACATTGCTGGATTTCCTAGAATTTCCTTCATTAAGTATTATTTTTTTCATTAAATCTGTCCATTCAGCCCTTGTATAATGGCTAAGGGTAAAGAATCTTCAGCCTTTTCAAAAGACGAATTTTCTGCTATAAACAGCATGCCATTACAACTCAACCGATTGCAAAGAATTTGGATTGCAGTGTGATTCAAGTCTTTCATTGAACTGATATCATCCACTCAACCTCAGCAATACCTTAGAGAAATACAAAGCAGAGTAACTGTCTTTTATATTGTACTCTCTCAGTACACGAATAATAGAGATGCCATGATCATTGCAGAGGTGTCACATTAGCTGCTCTGTGCTAGAGCTGAACTAAATAGTGTAAAGGAAAGGGAACTTATTGTTAATTTTTTTTTTTACAAGGATAGAATAGATGAGTACTGCTTACAAATGAGCCTTATTTAGTTTTAAACACATTTCCCGAAGTAAATAGTATATTTCCCTAATTTTCATGTCTTTTGGTATGCTTCCAAAAAACTTGGAAGTGAATTAGTGTGCAATTTGCATCCAAATCTCAGCCAAGGGGATGTGGTTTATTATAATACATGGCCCTCCTAATTATTGAACAGCCCGAGAAAACTAGGCACAGTGTGCATCTGTTATTGCTTGACCACACTGCCAAACATAATTTGGCAAGCACAGAAATGTACATTGAGCAGACCTACAGTCTAATTTGCATTAGTTTGTAGTAATTATATGAAAGCTATAACTGAACCAAGCTTGTCCTCTCTTTTTAGATCACATCATTCTTTTTGAAAAGAAAAGAAATCTCAACCAAAAATCCAAAACAATTAAATAGCACACACATACACAACCCTGAGAAATTCCTTGTTTGCGCAGTAGACTTTTTCAGTATTATTTAATCGTTATCCAAATGTTATTTCTGCGTATTCTGTAAAATATCAAAGAAAACAGCTTTTTTTCCCCTGCATTTTTGTATAGGCTTTTCTGTGTTTTCCTTTATCCCCATTCAGAAATCTTTCATCTCTCCTGCCAAATTCTAAAACCCTGTATAATTCAACACCCTGTAACTGGTGATTAAAGTCAGTGGCATTTTTTAATTCAGTTGCTAAGGAGGAAGGGGAGGAAAGTCCTGCCTTTCATAATTTGCCTTTGCCCCTTTCCATATTTATTTAATCCAAACTCTGCTCTGACAAAAAGGAAGCAGTCTCATGACAAGCCATCTTATGTCACAGTAATGATGGAAAGTAGTGGCAAAAGCTCGGGGATGGTATGGTAAAAATACCTGCAGATTTTGGCCTACGAAAGTTCCAAGGGAAAATTTGTGCTTCCTCTCTTATTTTTCTATTGAAATTATGTCTTCAGGTACAGACATGTACATCATGGCTGTGTATAAGAGATGATGGGAAACCTAAACTAAGCCAGTAGGTGAGGAAGTACAGCAAAATCTCATCTACATAAATTATAGTTTTATGACAATTACTGTGTAAATAGAGTATTTTCCTGAAGTGCAA
Organism: Rhinoptilus africanus; assembly: GCA_013400135.1. Classification (NCBI taxonomy): domain Eukaryota; kingdom Metazoa; phylum Chordata; class Aves; order Charadriiformes; family Glareolidae; genus Rhinoptilus; species Rhinoptilus africanus. Next base: position 247,723 of record VXBO01006062.1, on the reverse strand, counting down.
GGGCATAAAAAGGATGAGAAAGAGAGTCAAATTCAATTCCCATTGAAATAAATGACAAAAACTACTATTCACTCCAACAGCCACAGGACCAAGCACAGAGGAAGAAGAAGGTTTTTTTCTCCCCTTCTTCTTTGAGTAAACACTGGCATTTTCTGCTTCAGCTGCAGGGGCTGAGAAGCAGAGGCACAGTCTTTGTTGTTGGTAAACAGCTTGACTTTTCATAGTATTGGACCAGTCAGAGGGCTTTCAATCTAGAGTTTAGGAAATAACTGTATAGTCACTGTGTAGTTAGGTATTCTCAGACAGCTTACGGTAATTATTAGCTGGCATATCCAGAGTCACATACAGTTACTGTGAAATGACCATACGGAGATTATGTAAATGAGTTTCCAAGAGTGAAAATGCAATGAAGTATAAAAGTGAGTAAAAACTGCCGAATATCGCTGAATGAGGGAACACTACCTCTACACTCCGATTAGCTGATCAAATCTATTTTCATAAACAAAAGCAAACTTGCTATGAATTAGAGGAGGAAAGAAACCCTTATGAACCTAAGTTACTTCCATTTACAAATGGCATTTCGCAGTTGACCAAAAGACATAATTTGCTTTCCAATATTATGCAGAAAATACCGGGTATGTTTGCTTATTCAATACCTGCTGCAAAACTCCCTAATTTCTATTTCAGTTTTTTTAAAATATAGTTCTACATTAAAATAGTAGCTGCATAAGGAAACAGCTTTTACTGAACCAGTCTCTTTCCACATATATTCCTGTTCATATCCTCTTACTTCAGTGTCTGAAATAAAGCAATGGAGGAAAGAAGCTGGGGGAGGGTGCTGTAAAATAAAACCACACTGTTTTACTTTTATTAGCACCAGAAACTGCTCCATAAAGAGCAATCTATCTTTATCTAGTTTTTTGATGGTATTTTGGGTTTTGTTTTGTTTACTAATGAAATGATTAACTCAAACCCAATTGTCGCATAGTTATTGCTGATGCTAAAATTCAAGAAGCTGATTTGGTTAAAAGTGCAGGGTTGTTTTCTCTTTGTTTTCTGTTTTGTGCTTTCATACGTCTGAGAATACTACTCGTCTTTGCAATGACAGGGCCAGGAATAAAATACCTCTTCTCACTGGTCCCTACTGTTAGTGGAACATTTTCTTGTAGATAACAGTTTTATTATAGTTCAGGTATCTTGCCAGAAGCCATTCTTACACTTTGCATATTCATTCTTTAATACATATAATGCAAAGTTTTCTGTGCTGCCAGTTCCTTATGAAAAGGGATTTGACATGCCTGGTTTTAAGCTTTTTCTTCTAACAGTCACGTTCAGGATGACTACCAAATAAAAATCACTTGGTTTTCAGCACAAGAAAAATTCTGCACTACGCAAAGGATGGCATGCAATTAGTAATTTTGAAATGAAAGTATTATTTCTCACGTTGTTTTCATTGTTTTTCCCCATTTTTTTACTCAAAAAGTTTGCCACATTCATCCAACTTCCGGCATGTCCAGAAATATGAGCTGTTTCAGAGGATCTAAGTTAGTTTTCCGCTCTGAACTACAATATAGCCACTGGACTGCATTCAGTTCTTACCTTGTGGTTAAACACCTTAAGACATGTTAAAACCATCGTTTTGGAGATACGTATGCAAACCACTTTCTGTTAGTGAAAGCCTGCACAGAAGATGTATGTGCCACACTATGGGTATATGCATTTCTTTTCAAGAAGCTGATGGGCTTGTAATGGTGCATGAGCTGTGTCTGTGTATCTCTTGGAAACAGCCATGTGAACTTCCTGCAATGTAACTTCCTAGGAACTGCTCATTCTCAACTTCTGCAAGTTGCTGCAGCACAGTGTGATCTCCAGTCATTTCCAGCTGTACTGTTAGACCTGGT
>VXBO01006062.1:216823-243585 GCA_013400135.1 Rhinoptilus africanus | reverse complement strand
TTTAACATAACTCATGATTTTTTTTCTACAAATAATGTTTGGTCTTGATATAGCACAGGAAGCAGACAGTGACTATGTGAAAAAAATATTTTGACTGTAACTAATATAAATAATTCATTGTAATTTTGTACCAATAAATTATTATCTTTTGAATATACATGCAAAAGTTTATACATTGAGCCAACTTACTTTGATTACCTCTTTTTCAGAAGAATTTAATACAAAAATATCACTTTTCACAGATGTGTAAGGAAATCCAAAACCAAAACGCAAGGTATTTTCAGACTTTGTGAGTGTAGAACTGCGGAGGGAAGGTTCCAATGTGAGCAGCAGGTAATTAGTACAGTGTTCTCTTACAAAGGCTATGTTTTCATTGTTAACATCATGTGATTTCTCTTTATATTTTGTCAAGGTAATGGCAGATATGGGCCTGAGGTTAACCTTGACTAGCTACGTTAAAGTGAGATTTGTCTTTTCCTTGTTTTCACTAATTTATGAAAGTTTACATTGCTTGCTGTAAAATACATCGTTTCTCAGCAGTGAAAGATGTAGCCTGCGTCTTCAGACAGTGTGAAACAATAGCTCTAAGGGAAATGTAAATTGCTCGCATTCACTTCTGTGGTGCTATAATTCTGACACTGAATCCTAAAAGGTAACATTTTAAATGTTTAACAGAATTGGTAGCAATGCATTTATTTCTTCAGTCTTCAGTAACTGATTTCCAGTTTACTTTTTCCACAACACAATTATCCATGAGAATACTTACAGCCTGAGAAAAGTGAAATCCACTTGTTGAAGGCATTATCACGCTGGCTGCATTTTAATATTTAATTCAATAGAATTAAATACCATGACTTCAGGACTTCAGACTGACTATTAAACCAGTGGGTGTTAGACACGGAGCAACCCCATTTCCCCTGCAAGCTGAAGTCAAGGCTGTGGTAGGACAGATAGGGCCTTGAATCTGTAGGTACTGTCACAGAATGAATTTAGAAACTTATCCTATAGCAATGAAAATTTGTAATTTATTCCAGTGTGGTTTATAATTCTCCTAAATATGACAAAAGAAACTCAGTCCTATGTTTTAGAACATAAAGATAACACATCAGGAATTATATCTGCATACATAATTCATAACCAATGTACACTGTCTTCATATGTCACAGAATAAAATATTTAACATAGATTTAATGTTGGCTTTTTGTGAATATTTCAACATTTTTGCCTACTGATATATTTATTTTGATGGATGGTCATGCTAATAAACTCACAGACTCAAAGATTTACAGGAAACAGAATGGAAGGTTCACAAAAAAAGGTTAACCTGACTTTTGTTTTTAATGTGAATGAAAGAAAATGTTTCATTTATTCACTTAGACCTACCTCCATGTATTTTTTTCTCTCAATTTTTTTGTCTGTATTTATCCATTGTAAGTTTGGTCACTCTGATAGTGCTTTCTGAGTTATGAAGCCACACTAGATAGTATATGTCAAATGTTATTAAGGACTTGCTAATTTGAGATCACTGTCTATTTGTATTCCAGTGAGTCATTAGATAATTGAGACCCAGGAGGCAGAAATTCCTGAATTTTCCCCCAAGAAAAAACCAGATTTTCTAGTGAAATCTAAACAGAAACATTAGTATCAGAATTTAATATCAATATTGTGATATCTAGATTGAGCTCATAGCTAGGAGGCAGAAAGAGAGAGACTGCTTCCTACACTTGTCCTTTCCTGTACAAGGCTGTAGCATCTCACGTTTTTTTGAAGGCTTATTTAATTCATGTTGGCATTCACCAACATTTGATAAACATGTCACTCCTCACCAGGTGTTCTAACTGAAAGCAGAGATGAGCGAATTATATTCTACAGTCTACTAATGACAGGGGCCCACTACTTCAATGAAAATGTAAAAACTGTGTTGGTAAAAATATTTGCAAAGTTATCTATGAAAATAAGGATGATGAAGGGCATGCCTACATTAATTTACAAGATTTTGCGCAAAGTACTTTTTCATAAAAGGATTAATTTTCATGTACTGGAGCCTGCATTTGCATGTTATGTAATTTTTTCTCTTTGAAGTTTTTTCTTCTGGGCAGTTTGGTGATCAATACCCATCATAAGATAAGCAGTGTGGCTGTGTCTGCCCAGGAGAAATCAGCCAAGAATTCTGACAATGTACCAAATCCTCTTCTCAAAGATATAAACTGTAGAGAGCATCTACTTCATCTGACAAACATGATTTCAATTCAGGAAATAGCTCACAATCATTCTATTGGATCTGACATCAGCGGTATCCACGTAGCCATTCTGTGCAAACTCCCTGCTTTTAAAGGTCTTCCCATCACTGTTATTGGTCTCACAGATGATGAAGTATGACACTCCATAAACAATGAGCTGGGCCTTTTGTAGGCTGCTTTGCTTTTTTTGGCTTCAAACTGCCACTGAATGTCAAATCAATTTGGCTCTCATTAGAACAGCTTTATATGTGCAAATGTATTTGTGTCTGGTTGCCACTTTTTTCTATTTTTGCCTCCCTTTCCCTTTGCTTTTTTTTTCTCCTCTCCCTTGGATGATGTCATTTTTCTCTAATCAAAGCCAACACCTGTTTCTCTGAAACAGGAGCCTCTGTGTAGAGCTCTTTATCACAATCTGAGTACACCCTAGATGGGCTCATTATGAATCAAGTTCCCCCAGAACAAAGAGGAAGTGCTCTGTTACAGTGACATTGTACATCATAGAGCCTGGGTAAAGTCAAGAGCTGATGTAACCTTGACTTTTGACATCCCAAGAGACTGCTGTCTAGATAGTGCAAGGTGTGTAAGCCCCTGTCTTTGATAAGTAATGAAACAACCAATAAATCTGACCCTGTCTTTAAGAGCGGCTCAACTGTTACACAATGCTGTGTTGGGCTTGGTGGGGTTCTGGGTTGGTTGCTTTTCTTTTTTTTTCTTAACCAATTAAAAGGAACACAGGATCGCAAATTTCAGGATTTCTGGTTTTGTAAGCCACGATGCTGCTTGGACGAGCTAAATGAAAAATGACACAGAATGAAGGAAATAGATCAAAATAGGGATGACAGAAATCCCAGTTACAAGTCAGCAAAGATGCGGTCTAACAGAGCACATTGCAAGTGTTGTAATGTTGTAAAATTCCTTTTTCTCCTCCAGAAATAGCTTCTTTTCTAAGTTTCAACACAAAACCATTCTCCCTCTGCTCCCCATATCTTACACAAGCTGAAAGCCGGTTTATATTGCCACCCACTTCAGGAGAAATATGTAAGCTTTAAAATAACTGCTTAACTAGACCCAGGTCACGGGCATGTTCTATCCCAGGTAATGAGGCACTTGTAGGCAGTCAAGCTACACACTGTGTCCTCTTGCTCGTGTTGTTCCTTTTGCAAAGAACCAGAAATATTTTTTATTTCTTTAAAGGGAAAGATATATATTTTGGGAGCTGAAGAACCTATAGATAGACAGTAGGAGTGAGACAGAAAAAAAAATGGTGCTAACTATACCCCAACTCCCTCTAAACGTGAACGTTTGGCACTTCTGAGGGAAGAAGCTTTCTCTGGACATTGTGGGATAGAAATAAAGGAGAAAGAGCCAGCCTTTTCTCACCACTTGCAATAATGGGCTAAAACATCTTCAGAGGACCTCAGGCTATCCAGGAAGGGTCCTTGCTCAGTTTGTGAGTGGATGAACTCACTTCTATATGATGGGACTCTGAGTCAGACACTCTCCAAGCAAAATGCCTATTTTCAGAGCTGAAGAAGAGGTTTGCTTGGCTCAGATACTCAGTGATTTCAAATCCAGTGCTAGCTCTAACTGAAATATATTGGTAATCTGCCATCTGTGGTTTTCTTGAGCAGAAATTTTGACTGAAGTCCAGGTCTTAGTAGATATGGGGCCACATTACAAAATCCATCCTCCTACTCGACATCATCCTTCATAGTGTCTTACTGTGTCACTGCCTTTGGATTAAGGACCACAGCAAAGCATGGAAAATGTGGATACTTCAGTTGCCAAGTCATTTCTTGGTCTCTCTATTGAAGCTATCTATAGTGAATATTTCAGGGCTGACATCTATCCTAGCCACAGGATTGTCAAAGCATTTATTCATGTGTAATAAATTTGCATAAACACTCCACCCCAAATATAATGAAGCATAGAAAGGATAAGAAAGACCTAAATTATATTTTAAAAAAATATTAAAAGGCTTCTTGATTGATTTGCAGAGGCATAGCAAAATTCCTTCATATAGTGGCCTCATGAATGAGATGATAATATGCAAGTAAAGCATAATGATTGGCATATTAAATACAAGATCTTTGTCACCATCTGTTTCCTGATTGTGTCAGCAAGTTGGGTTTTTTTTCATGGAAGTGTGAGAATACACCATGGCCTCGAAGTATCAAAATGTCAATTATACATCACATTTTAAAGTTGGAAGCCCAAATCACAAAAAACATTTTGAAATGTCCCTGAATTCTGCTTGAAACACTGACAAATTATTACCTATCCTTCACATTTAGCCTTACTGCACAGTAGCATGGTTATTGTGCTGGAAAATAAAACAGTGCAGAAATAGAGGCCAGGTTTACAACTTAGTAATGAGTACTTAAAAAAAAAAATTGATACAGAAGGAGACAGGGAGAGAACTAAGCATTCAAAACAAAGTGAATAGTTGCAGAACAACCCTATCAAATACTTGGTTTTTTAAGCTGAGGTCATTTGAAAACAGTTTTGCATTTCTGTTATTTTCCATTACAAATAATACTGACTTATAAGGAAGGCAGTATTCTTTTTTCTGTATTTTCACCTGTACCGACAGAAAAAAAAAAAAGCATCCTGGTTAGTGTAATGAATCAGTAGAAACTGCAGAATTAGAACACCTAGGTCAAAGCCAGCTAAAATGCAAGAACCTTGCATTTATGCAACAGGTCCTGGTTTACACCCTCAGTGGCCTTAGATGAGAGTTAGTGGGAGATAATGTTTTTATATCCCACATAGGATGAGGTCTACTAGCACCATCAGCTGCCAGTATCAGCGGTCCAGAGGTGAAGGCACACAAAAAGCTCCTGATTCTGTTTATGAAATACATATACAGGTCCCTTCCAAAGCTGAAAAGGCCACTAGTGTCTCAAGGTATTATTTCTGCTAGGGGGATGTAACAGAGCGAATAGGTATCATGTAAACTGATTCTTCAGTCACTGAGGACACTGATAAGATTGCCAAATAAATGCAATTGCCTTTAGATTTGCTCCTAGACCTCTTCATTGAGGCCAATTCCAAAATAAGACTTCAAGTAACATAGCTTATAGTATGTGTTTGGGGTCATTTTCTGTGCTGTGAAACAGAGATGCCAATACTTAACAATTGTAAAGTACCTCAACTCTAATAATAATGTAATTTCTAGTGTGGTTATGATTATTAAGCATGCATGTACATGTAAAAAGTTTGGGAAGATTCAATCTGCAGTTTCTTATTCAGGCAGTTCTCCATGTGCAATTGTATGTAGGCTTCTCTTTGCTAGTAATATAAACCTTTTTTACTTCAAAAGTTCGTGTAAATGATCTGTAAAGTTTCATCAGAGATTTGTATATTTCTAGTGGAGCAGCACGCTCTGCCAGATACCAATCTCTCCATTCATCAGCAAGTGTTCATCATAAGCTGCTGGAAAGCAGAAAAGAATAAAAGTCAGAGTTGAAACTGTGCAGCTGTAGTTTGATTGACAAAGTTTGTAGCCTGAACCTACATATACATATGAACCAAGACTCTGAGCAGAAAAAATGAATACGTGAGAAAAAAGCTCTTCTGAGAGCTTTCACGTGTGTCTGTTGCCAAGGTAACCACTGTATGTATGTCTTCCAAACAGGTACCTTTTGGGGGTCTGACTCTCAGCTTGTGCATCTCACACTGAGATGTCAACTGAATGCAGGCAGTAAGAGTCCAGCAGTAGAAACACACTGTGAAAAATAATTAGTGTATTACTAACAGATGTGTTTTTATATGTATGCATACTGCTGGTGTCACTGTCTTCTCTGAAAGCAAGGTCTGGATATGTGTGTGGTAATTAAATAGTTTTGAAATTTGTCTGGGAATATCGCTCCATGTCTCAGATTCTCATAGCAGGGACTGAAGGAAGTTGTCCTTAAGGTCTCTTTATTGTTTGGGTTTTTCTTTCTGGAAGTCTGGCATACGGTTTCTCCCTTCATCCTCTGTAATGTCCACTCTGAAATCACTGTTTGCTAACAAATGAGAAATAGTTTGAGGTTTCTTTTGTGTCTTCTGAATGCCACTTTTCTTTTTGACTGCTTTGCCTGGCATCCCAAATGAAGCAAATAATCCTCTTGCACCTTTTTCTTTTTTTTTTTATATTAAACTTTTGCTATTTAGGATTTAATACTGAAACAAGCGAGCTTAATAGAAGTTTTGTTACTGATGTTGATGAATTTTTCTTTTCCTTCGTATCAGGAATATGTCATACAGAATTATATGCTTTGTTTCATGTATTCATCTGGCACTTTCAAAAGAACACTTTGAGGATTTCTATCATTCTCTGCTCAATAATCTTAGCAATTACAGAACTGTTGTAGTCTGTATATTTTTCTAGATTTCTGTATGTATTCTATATAAAAATACATTCTAAAATTAATTATGTGTTTTCTAAAATATATGTTTGTAAAAAGAAAGAAGAAGCAATAATCTTAATGTTTTGCTTGAAAATGTATTATGTTCACTAAGCTTTCCTTTAGCATTTATAAGGTAAAATCAGGAATTAAGCTGTTTCAGAACAGGAAATGCAAGGCTCAGTCTTGCAAGTGCTTATATTTGAGCAACTTTACTCCAAAGAGTAAAGAGAACTTCTGAGTTCCAAGTGAAGGCAGTTGAATTATCAGTCTAAGTAAGACCACTCAGGTGCTTAAGGTGTTTAACCAGGATTTAAAAATAGAAGCGATGTTGCTTGAGGCTGTAAATCTGTAGCTGGGTGCCAGTTCTTACTGGGAAAAAAAATCATAATGCTTAGAGTTGATCGGTCGCGTATAAGGCTATCCGTGCGTTATTCATGCTAGTTTTAAAATGAGCTGGATGCAGAAATATTCACAGTTCTTTTGTGTTCATTTCTGCAGACACTGAGGCAACGAAGCTTCACTGGCATTAATGTTTGCTGAAATTAAATATCAAATTCAGAGAATTGTTTGCAAAAATGTGTTAACAGTTTTATTCTATCAGAATACTTATCACAGAAACAATGGCTTGTCACTTAGTAAACTGACAGCAATTAGACAGCACAATTCAGTTCCTTTACATATAGTTTCAAAAATGTCCAAGAGAATGGTTTGGGAACAATTTGCAGCATTGCAAAAATAGTGACAATGTTAGATGATAATTTCTAATTGGTCATAAGGCTGGATTTTTCATTTAACTTTCATGGCTTTGGATCAGATTTATTATGTCCCCTCCTCCTGGAGTAAAAACCAGAGTAACTTATTGGTTGGAAATTATTTACAGTGATAAGTAAGATAATTTAAATAATTATTAAAGAAGATCGTGATAAAGACAAACAAGTAAACCTAAAATAAAGTGCAAATAGGGGTTGCAAAATTCAAGTTAGAAATATAGCTTTGGTTGATATAATTATACAATGTTTTTACACTACCTACCTCATTATTGTGCAGAAGCAGTTAAAAATAATCAGGTCAATATTATGCTCTTTACATGAAACTACTGAATCACGTCAGGAAATTTGTGTTATTCTGAAAACTGAGATCTCATAAAGAACCCTCTACAGATCACTCTGAGGAAAAAACAATGATAGAAGTTCAGCATAACCTACCAGGAAATAAAGCTCATACGTGACACAAATATACCATATACATTGATAATAAAATAATAAATAATAAAAGATAATGTAGGTAAGGAAAACTACAGTCCTTCATTTAGGTATGTTTTTTAGAAACATAGTTATATTTCAAGAACTACCAGAAAGACTTAATGGAAAGTGTACTAAAACCTCTGAGACTAGGTTTAGGGTTAAGACCAAGTGTAGGGAGAGGGAGAACGCTGGCGCCCTTGGAAAGGGCAGGGCTCCTTAAGAGGCTGCCAAGGCAAAGCATGGGCTGCTATGAGAAATCTTCCCTACTCAGACTTTCCTCTGGGGCTTCAGTTAATCCCGTGGCAGAAGTTTCCTACAAGGCTTCGGGTCAGTTAGGAGAACAATCCTCCCTGCTCCTGGGAGGATAGCTCTGACAGATGAGACTTTGAGAAGCCTCAGCTGCCTTTGGAATTCTCCAAGGAAGAGGTGGAAGAAGCTGCAGCAGGGTTTTCTACCCCTTGCATTAAGCAAATGTTCTCACACTTGGCTTATGCCTGGACTGCGTTGCAGCTACTTTGCAGCCCTGCTTGTGCCTGGGCTTGTACCCTGTTGACCTGGACTCTGACCCTAAGCCAGTGGCTGAATTCCTGGCTTGTTGATGTATGACAGGACTGAGCCCTTTTATTCGTGAGGCCATGGCTTGCCATGCTGTGATGCTTGGCTCCCAAATTTCCTTTCACCTGCTAAGCAGCAACTGCCTTTATCATTCCCTGACAGAGGTAGGAGATCCATAGAAAGACCTATGCAAAAAGATCGAGGAAGAAAAGTGGGGGCTTCTGTGAGAATTCTTCTACTTGCATCCTTTTCACAAGGGGCTTCAGCATGTCCCAACATGGAAGTCTCCACCCATACTTAGGGCTAGGCGTAGGGTTAGGGCTGTAGGGGGAGCAAAAGATGTGAGACTCATGAAAAGAGTGGGGCTGCAAAGAAGTTTCCAGGCTGTAGCCACACTGTGGGCTGAAGCAGGAACTCTCTCCCACTTCGTATTTCCAACTGTGGATTCGGCATGTCACTTGTCTGACATCTCTGCCCAGGCTTAGGGCTCGGGCTAGATTTATAGGCAGGAGAGTCAGGCATCAGATTATTTTTAAACAAGTGTTTTAAGGCTTAGCTGCAGAGTTAGTGGTTGCTTCCTTGATTTTTTTAAATCATCAGAATACATCCAGGTGAGGTTTTCAGTTTAAATGGGAAAGTGTTCATTGAAAGGCTTCAGTGATGTGAGGGCTTTCAATTTGAATTAACTTTTGAGTGTTCCATGTGAGTTAGAAAAATGCTCTTGAGGACCATTTTAAAAATAGTATTTATAATAATTCTATAATATTTTCAATATTTAAAATAATATTTATGATCCTTATATCTTGCTAATACTTATGAAAAAAGAAAAATAATTTAGCAGAGATCCAGTTAGCAAACAACAACTATAGTCCTGGTTTCTGTTCCTGCAGCATGTGAAGGTTGCTATTCATGGCTTGGAAAAAAGTTTTCTCATAGTCCGTATTTATGCTACTGTACACAGTGCTGACTATGGACCATAAAAGGCAGTTGTGGTCTTAAATCAACAGAATTAATTGAGAATTACATGAATGTAGTCTAAGTAAAGTACAATTTTATCTCCCAAGAGCAAATGAAAATAATAACTTACCATGCATCCAAGAGCATTAGAGGACTTGGAGATAAGACAATATAATACAATGTTCTCCAGTTATGATTAAAATATTTTCAGGAGAAAGATACTACTGAGCTAGATAGGCTTACATACAATACCACTGCAAAAAAGAGAGTGACATCTGATACAATATTGACACTATAATTTTGAAATACCCGTTCCACAGTCATTTCAAGATTGAATATATGCCTTCCCCGCTGTTCTTTTTTTGTGTGTGATTATTTGTTTGGTTTCATTTGGTTTGTCTAGTTAGAATTTTTAGAATGGCAATGAGATGAGATCTAAACTGAATGTAGGCATTAGGCAAGAAACCTTGCAGGATATTTCAACAACCCATATTGGATGTCATTGTTTATTTTAAATTCGAACTTAATTACTGTGAGATCCCAGGCTCTATAAAGACAATGAGTGCCATCTATAAATGCTAATATAAATCAATAAAGAGGGGGAGGTTAAATGATTTATGTTGGAGCTGAGCCACCATGTAATAACTGTTGCTCATTACAGCCTCAGCAATGAATGGGAAATCAAAACATTAAATAGTGCAAACAAGAAGGACATTATTTTGCAGGACATTTAAGATACTCCATTCATCCAGGTCATCCATTTTTATCCTATTAAAATGTAGGTTAAATCCGGTATTAGATAGACATCTTGCCTAAGAAAGGGCTGCTGGAGTTTGCCCAATGTTTCCATGACTTTGAGTTGTTGCCAACTTTCCCTGAAAAATAACAAATGTAGCTGCCAAAACTGAACTATAATATTACTGTCAAAGGAATGTTATAGGCTGAAGTTTTAGGTATGCACTGCTTTTCATACCTATAGGACAGTTGACTATGTTATTAATACTTAATTTTCATTACCATATATTAGTAAACTAGGTCTTCAGAACTGTTTTTTATATCTCTCTTCAAGAATACAAACAAATAATTGTACTTTTGAACATTGATTGGCACATTATGGAAGCATCAGAAGAGTCTCTGTAAGTAAGACTGCACTGGTGCATCGAGAGCAGGACTCATTTCTCTATTAGAGATTTAATTTATTCTCCAAATTTGTCAGGACACATTTGCAGATGACAATTGCACTTTTCCTATCATTTTCTTAATAATTTTGTTTTAATTGATTTTGAAGAAACAAGATTTTAAGTGCCCTTTCTCCATACAAATTGTTTTAGCTCAAAAAAAGGAAGGGAAAATAGTCTCCCTTAATTTCACACGCAGCAAGTCTTAAGAGATACCCCGTCTTTGCTAATGTTTTGAAGAGAGACCATGTTTTAAGATTTTCTGGGTAACTTAGAGAAATTTCATGAAGACTAACCAACTAAACTGGTGGAACCAGACTGAAAATATTGTCCTAATGTCCCTGTGGCAGCAGGTTGTTAGGTGAACCTTTTTTTTTTTCTAGGTAATGTTACTTGAGTGCATTAAAGTGAGAGGCACAACCCCTCTAGACAGATTCTGGAGTTACTGCTGCTTTGGCTGTTCTGCATTCCAGGAGGCATTGTCATGGAGATTTGTGAGCGTGGGTCTGAGGAGGACACGAACTATACCTGTGGTATGTAACTTTGTAGATGAGAGTATTTTACATTGATGTCCAGTCTTCTTACTAAATTTGACCCTTTTGAGTAAAAAAAAAATAATAAAAAATCAGACGTGATTTCAGAAGAAAGAGTTAGGAAAACCAGAGTTTCCTAGAAAGGAGAACATTTAGGTCACCTCAGCTTTTGCTTCCTTCCTACCTACCAATCTGGACACTTCCTGAGAAAGCTCCCAGGGAGTCAGGCAAGTGCCTGTTCTGAGAGAGTTCTGAGAGAGTGCCCAGTTCTGAGAGAAGGTTGAAGATATTTTTACCATTTTTGAAAGTTCTTTGAGTAACTTTTTGGTAAAAAACCCTAATAATAGAAATTTCTCAACAGCTTGCCTCCAGATAACTTGTCCCAGGAGTAAGTTCACATCATAGTTAGAATGTTTTTGTTAGCTTTTTAATATTTTGTTTTGCAACAATGTACTAGAGGTTACAATAATATTTATACCAACTTCTTGTATTTGACAACTATTTCAATCTATTCTCTAGGTGAAATAAATCCACTTCTTTAACCTTTTCATTGGGTCAAGTTTTCTAAATTGTGGGGGTTTTTTAAGAATTCATTTTTGCTCGCACAATTCAGAGTTCTTCCTTTTCCTCTCCAGGGAATTTTCCTCCATGGACAGTGTTTGGTACTATTTTGATATCCTTTTGGGAAAAGGATTCTCTTTATTTAGATGGGAGTGAAACTAACTCTGGACTCAGCAGAAGTAAGCTTTTCAGGGAAGAGAACCTGAATGCCACAAGTTCATACCTACTTGTCTTCAGGCGGGCGTGGAAGCTGCTTGCCAGCTCTGTTCCATTTCTTCAGTAATGTCCAGCAGGAGTTCCAGAAGTTTATCATCATGGTTATGGAACTTCTTTAGCAATTGCTGTGATTTTTCTGCTAATGTTGATTCCATTCTTCAAGGGTGGGAGACATTCAATTATGTCAACAGGTGTTGATACCACATTTGGAGCTGTGCAGGAGTCAGTTCTTGAAACAATAGTGTTGAAGACACACAAAGGGACAGACAATTCTTTTCATTAACCTAAGATTAATAGTTCTAGTCCGAAGGAGCATTTGAAGCCACAAGGTCTGTGCAAACACTCCTACTCTCCCACCTATCGCTCTCCAAGCTGTCTGCACAGTTCCTGAACTTTGAGGAGTATTTTGACTAATGATGCTTCACATGAATGAAGTGCTCTCTCACTTGAAGGAGTTTCAGTAGCAGGCTGCTGTCCTGCTTCTAGCAACAATTTTTTGTCTGTCTTTAGTCTCCATTTTCTGGCATTCTGTTCTTTGTATGCATGAAAGGATAACTGTTTGGATATGTGAAATGATGATTTATTGTCAGGATCATTATAGTAGTGTTAAAAATAAATAAAATCTTACCAACTGGCTGTTCTCTTAAACATGTGGTGTCTGAGTGCTTCGGTGTTCTGTTCAAAGCAGAGACTTTATCTTTGTTCATATAATAAAGAAGGCCCCTTTACATTATTTACTTTGGTTTAGCTTATTGTATTTCAAACTGTCATAAGTATGTCAGAAATCCAAGATTAAAAAATTATATTTTACTTGCCAAAACAATAAAAAAAAGAATGAAGGGGAAATATTCTAGGAATTTGAAATATCTGACTTATTTGAATGTACTACCCTATGCAGTTTTTTGAAAGCAACAAAAAGGCAAAAAAATATGTGGAAGAATGTAGGGAAACCTGCTCTTCCTCAGCAAAAGTGACACTATATTTGCGTTTCTGGCAAATTGAGTTTAGACTCATGTTATTTTATCTAACCTCCCTTTTCTGTCTTGATCTGTATGGAATGTTTTCCAGGTATTAGCTGATGATATCCAAAGGGGCTTGTTCTCTTGCTATATATTGTGAACGACCTTTAAATAAACACCTGGAAATGCTAAGATTGTGGGGTGACAGAACAATGCTGGAATTAAAGAGGGAAGAAGTTGAATATCCTGACAGCTCTGCAGTCCACCAAGTCTGTTATTTCTGTTCTGTCTCTATAATGGCTGTAAAATATGAGCTGGGAGTATGATGTCAATGCATCCACTTTCAATAATTGATATGATGAATAATCTCAACCTTCTGACACCTTCTATATCTCCTCACATCTCAGGAAACTTCATTCATCAACCACATTTGAAATGTTTAAGTAATCTCAGTGATGTATGGAGCACTGAAACTCCCTTGTTAGAAATCTATGCTACTAACATTCTATCAAATTAAAAAGCCACTGAGCTCTTGTGCATAAAATTATCATAAATTATCTCTGAAGGTTCATTGCTGTTTGGAATGTTTAATTGCTCACTCAGCTGAACTTCAGCAGCTCAAGATTATTAATCAATTTGTCAGAAGGTTTCTCATAATGTCGTCTTTTAGGCTGCAGTTATATGCGTGGAAAACCCATGTGCAAGACAGTTTTATGCAAGTCAACAGCAGCCACGCATACCTTTCACAATAAACCTCTCCTATATTTAAGAGTATTTTTAGTTGTTGATTTCTAACGGAGGACTTGGAAATTGTAATTGCCTTAGCCTAATTTATTGGGATGGAAGATTCTCCAAAGCAATATTTTTAAGTAAGAATGGAGGCAGATAATAAGAATGGAACTTTTGAAGCATTTAATCCTGGTCTAATGTAGATTGTTCTCATTAAAGTAAATATTGTTACTAACTGAAGTAACAATAAAGATCTTTAGAAATGCCATACCTTAAGGGTACATGAACATTTTCTTCAGCCAGTTTTCTTAAAAAAAAATGCATCTTTTCTTTAAAGTAATTTTTCATGAGAGAATTCGACTCTGATGACATACTGAAACAATGTATTCCATCTTAATTGAAATATATGTTTCATTATTTGTTTTGAAAATTTCTTTTTAATTTTTATATAGTTTTCTTTCCTTTCTTTTGTTTTAAAAATGCAACTCTGTATGACAACTTGTGAGAGGGGTGATGATAGTGTTTCTATTAATATTTTTTTTCTCTATCAAATCCTTTAGGAGTTCTTTGATGCAGCACCGTAGAAATAGAGGATTCTACTTTTCTTTCTGTATGGATCTGAAAATAGTCTGGAATGGAGTAATCTATTTAAGGATTCTTTAAGCCACTCCAGATATTTTCTTAAACTGAAAAGATTTCAAAATAGAAAGAGTGGAAACATTATGGACATTATTCACTTTCTTCCGCTCCATGAATGATCATCATATTGTTTCCTATGCATGTAGAAAGACAGGGGATGAATGCTACCATATAGTTGATAAGTTTAAAGTATCTATTTCATATTAGGTATTTATTCAGTATGCCACACCGTGGTATTTCTACCAAAAACTGAAAATGAGAGAAAGTATCAGTAGTTTTTCTTTGTCAAACTTATTTAATAAAATTAAAATATTGGAATGATAAATACTCTTGTGTATCTAAGAAATGTTTCAGGTATCATAAATATGCTGAAAGTTAGCATATTTTTTTTCTACAAGTATTCGCACTGTAATCCTTCAAAGCCTTTCTTAAAACGTATTATGCCCATTAGTGGATGGTAAAATGGGAAACAAAACACCAGTAATAAATACATTACATCTCTATACTTTCTGATAATTGGGGATATCAAGGCACATCACAACAAATGCATAACAGCTCCTTGGTAAAATTTCATCACCATTATCCATCTCCATTACACAGAACTTCTAGCACCAAGAAAGAGAGATTGTCATTATCTTTGGCATAGAGTCAAACTCGAAATGATATGCTGAAGATTGAGCATGAAATCTTTTGAAGAAATAGGAAGAGGAGCCAGATCTTCAGATTCCCAATAACATGTCTTAACACATGAATCCTTCCTTCATCACCCTGCTCAGCAGTGATGCCTTATAGATGAACAACTGAGCTGTGATTAGATAGATTACAGACTCTTCATTATTTGTCTCTTTTTTTGTTCTTTGCATTATACAGGTCTTGCATAGTATATATTAGCACTAGGAAAATAAAGCATTGAGAAATGTGGAGATGAAAATGTTTAAAGTGCACTGTGTATGTGTCAGATCACAACAATTCTTAGAAATGTTCAGTTCTGTAAGGTAAGAATATATACACTTTGTGTAGGTGTTGTTCTTCCTTCATCCAACAGCTATTTATTCATTCATTGATTACTTCAAATCAACTTGGATGTGATCACACTATGATGGGTGATCTCAAACCTGCGCATACTTGGCTCTAGTTTTCTCATGACCTTAGTGAAAATAAACTCATCAGTAAGAATGAGGACTGTTGTCACTGATTCAATAAATGAATTTGAGGATCAGACACCAGTTCTGTATATTACAAAGAAGGTTATGCATCTCTGGCCATATACAGAGAAAATGAAAGTGATGGTGTAATTAGCTCATCAATAAACCAATGGAAGCGACTGATAACTAACATAGTTTGGATGTCACGGAACCAGAAAGGTATGTGTGTAGTAAAATAATGAGCAAGACACGTAATAAATTAGAGTCCTCAGATTTACTTATTTTTATACCCTATTTTCTTCTCCTTTCACAGCTCTGTCCCTCTTCTGATTTAAGCCTGAAAGCTAGAGTAACTTCTACTGACATTCAGCCATTCAGACAGACTCCCTGGTAGTTACATTTCTTCATCATTTATATAAACTTTGAGCACGAACCAGGAATTCTACTGATGTATATGTCAGTCCTTCCATGCGCAGAGATGGGTATGTTACAAATAAAGATTGTTGGTGCAGATTTTGTCTTTCCGTGTGCCAGAGCATCTGAAGTAACACACTAGTGCATGCTTGCATATCAGAAAGTGTGTTAGACTTTGATGTACATCTTCCTCAGTACATGACTCATTAATTTAATAGCTCATAACACTCCATTATGTTAATCCAGCTATGACATCTACTTTAGTGTATGTATTAAAGGTTCTCATGAAGTGTTTTCTCGAGAAAATTGCTGTATCTAAATATAAAATTAGAAATAACATTCTGCTTTCATTTTACATGTAAAAATTTTATTGGTGATGAATTTGTATATTGTTTAAGACGTAAAGGAGAGTATTTATTTATTCTAGAAACTGAAATAACGAATACTGTATTTTAATTTAGGACAATCACTTATTTCACTGTCCATTTGAGTCGGTCTCTGTTATTACAGATTTGTCCATGTGTATACCAACGAGTAATGACTTTGAGAAAGAATGAATAGCAACCACATAAAAATCTGATCCAAAACACTCAGTTCTCAGTATCTTTTGAAACACTCTCAGAAGACTCAGAAGAAATGATCTATTCATTTAATTTCTGAAGCTTGAACTTGCATAGTCCCAATGAACATTCCGGGCTCTCTCAGAAACTCTTACACTTGCCTCACAGTGGTACTGCACAATGGCTGCAAGGGCAACAAGGCCTCACTGGCTAACACACTTGTTCAGTTTCCAGTAGTTATTTTAGATTCATAGGTTTAAAAGAGTTAGCAAAAATAAGCTGTTCCTCCTATTATGCTGAAAGATAAGTGACTTATATTAGTAAAGGAAGTGTTTATTATAGGGTTAGGAGTCTCAGAAGAACAAATCATACCCATCTTTTTCTCTACCAAGAGCCACAAAAGAAATACATTTACTAAAGCAAATTCCTAGTGCTTTTACACTATTGATTTTTCAAGCTTTTTCTGGAAACCTCTGACATACTAAGCTAAACATTCACTTTTATTTTAGAATGTATTGAAGATATTGACAAAGAAATAAACCATAGGAGTAAGTTGATTAAACACTGCATGGAAAGGACAAATTAAGATGCTTTGAATACAAGAGACCAGATTAATTTAAATCTCTTTGGATGATGGAAGTCACCCACAAAAGAACACAAACCAAACATTCCTTCTTTTTCTGGGCCATGTATCTGGCAAACATTACCCTTCTAAAAGCTGCTGGGACATTACTTTAGCTGTTCACCATTGACACATCTTTCCTCTTTGATTCCTTTGAAATGCTTATAGCAGATTAAAATGGTCACTCCTTCATCTGATGGCCTTGGGAAGGGGTGTAGGTGAAAGAAATCTTTGCATATACAAGGATCCTACTGGGTTATAAATCTCATGCCTCAAAGTGTGGTTCTTCTGAAGAATCCTCTTAGTAATTCACAAACCCCTTCAGAAAGATGCTGATGTGAAGGGTTAGCTCTCTCTACACAGGTGGCTTTATTTCTGACTGCATTCTACCCTATGTCTGAAAACATTTCAACCAGACATGTTCACTTACAAGCTTAAGAACACAGGATTTATCTTTGTGGGTTTCTATAATGGCACTGCAGGCTGCTCCTGCTTATCGTGACAGCTAGAATAGTAGTCAGTCACGAATGGTTAGCATCACATAGTTTAGTCATTTGGAGACATTTTCATGAAAAATTAAAACAAAGAGATATAGTGGATAAGATTCCTTCCAGAGCTTATGCTTCTTGTGAATGAGATGTCCCAAGAGACAGGAATGAAGTGACAGATAGAAGTGCAGATCCTCTCACACTGATTAGGTTCCGATGTATTCAATACCATCAAATTAGCAGGAACAGCACAGATGGATGATTGATTGTGTCACCTTCTTGGCTTCTGCCACTTCGCTTCTACATATCTGATAGTAGCTCATACAAACATGGTCCATGCCACCAAAAGTGAACCTTAATCATATCCTTTGAGATCCCAAACCGTCTCTTCTCACTACCAGAAAGTACAAGTAAAGCACAGTGATCTCTGTGCAAAACAGATTCTGATAAGAGACCAACCGGCGGAAAGTCGTGCTTTAAAGTGGATGGTCGCTGTTGAGGAGACACAATCAACATGCTGGTTGAACAAAAAGGCAGACAGGTTGTGCATATCTTTGATTCCACCTTCCACCACTGGAAAGAAACAATATGGTGCAAGTACCATTTTCTGAACAGTTCCCAGTGCTGGCATTCAGCCTTGTAGCATTCCCAATGAACCCTGCTGGTCTGCTGCTCTTTTCTGGCAGGTCAATGTGTTGTATCACCTTATAACACTCTGTTAATAATTACTGTATGGAATTTTCTGTCATCTCTGGTAGTGTCTGAAGGCTCTCTAAACTCTACAATGAATAAAGGACTCGATTCTATAAAGTGCTGAACTTTCTTAAATGTTAATTGTTCCAGTTACATTTAAACATTTTTGAGAGAAGAAAATTGGCCAGAAGTGTTAGTTGGACAAGTACTCTACTGAGTTCTTGACATTGTTCCACATAATCAGACATTAGTGTGGAAAGACTCCAAGCTTTCTTTTGCTGCTTATGTTATTTCAGTGGTACTTCCTTTGATTTACCCAAGGAATGTTTTGTTTCAGTTAATGTTTATGATTGACTTCATGACCTAAGCAGCACAGAGAATATATTGAAACGTATTCTCATTGTTCGTGGGTATTGAGTCCAATTATGTCATCCATAAAAATAAACAATTGTGCATGTGTGCCAAAACCCAAATTTTTATCACTGCAATTCAGAACCTCATTTTATTTCAGTATGAGAGAGGAATAAAGATTGCTTACTGATCATTAGAAACCAAATCAATGCAGAAATTCACATTTGTCAAATTTCAGTAAGCTGAATTACAAATCCTTATCTTTATCATTGAAATGCATCTGTTTGTCAAAGACATTTTTTAAAATATTATTTATTTTATTCTTTATTGTTATTTTTGGACACTCCTGGAAAATTCTACTTTATTGAATCATTCTGTGGCACTGATTCACTGCTAGTGCAAGCTGTTATGTTTATAGGAGAAGCACATTACAGACACAATATGCTTGATACTTTTAGGAAAAAAGTTAGTGATAGTTATTTTTACACAAACATTATACACAAAAACTTCAGTCAGTTTTATATATCCACGTACAGTGTGCATATTTTAGTATTATAAACAATTCTGTTCCCACTTCCCTTTTCCCTAAAAGAGGGGATATTTATTTGAAAGAAATCAGATTAATATACCTAGTAAAATAAATGTACCCTTTACTTATGTCCAGGGCAGAAATGGGCAAGCTTCTCTTACACATAAATGCTCGTGTTTCATATGTCAGTCAGTTTGGGAGAGACTTCTCTTTACGCTAATACAGGTAGACCTGTCTGTCTTGATGGTCTCACTCTAAGTACAACATATAGAATTAATGCTATTTGACAGCCTGGATGTAAGATCCGTATTTTTCAGTTCTCAAAATTATTTTAACAAGAAAATAGGAGAGGGGAGTTGGAAATCCCATCACAGACGTGCTTGATCACTGACACACTTGAATAATACAGAGCAAAATAAAGTTCTAGAAGTGTAAAAATGGCTGTCTTGACCACTAAATAATTAGTATTTTGTTAAGGGATCTTAAGTTCTGATTACACTTAACATTTCTCATAGGTGGTTGGTTGTGTTAATATCACTTTACATACTCAAGAAAGATAACCATCTGAAGATGACTGTCAAACAAAGATGAGAATAAGGGAAACAATTTTATTCAGTTAAAGATTCTTCTGCAATTAGCTATAGAAATAATTTCTTTAGACGATTTATTTCCAGCTTCTAATCAGTCTGTTTATATCATATGGCCAATTTCTTAAACATCTATCAAGGAATATGGGTCCTTGGGAAAGAACTGCAGAAGTACAGTAAGAGTCCTGGGCATCTGCTGTGGATAAGAGAAACTGAAATATTTAAGATCAATGCTCTCTATTGACATGAGACAAGTATGAATGTGAATAAGACCAGAAAGAAGAAATTGTTTTAGATTAAATAATGAGTCTGAAATAAGAAATCAGATTTTCAAAATGTATAGACAATATGTAGGTAAGGGTAGAATTATGAGGACAGCTGTGGCTTGCTCAGAAAGCAAGCCAGCAAACCTCTGTAAATGCACTATCCTAACTTGGCTTGTATGCCAACACCAAGTCTATTAAAACCAATGACAATAATAGTATCAGAAAGATAAAGTGAAATCATGACTTGTCAATCTTCAGTTCAAGGAAAGCTTTAAAAAAACAAAATTGCAAAAGGAGTTTTAATTTTTATTTCAAAAGCAATTTATTTTAGCAATATTTTCACTTATAAATGGATTCATCCTTGTATAAGACTTAATGATTTATAATTTGTTTTCAAAGATCATAATAACACTCTTAGAATTACAACATAATATAGATTACAGAAAAGAATCCTTCTGTCATCTATCTTCTTTAATTAAATCATATTTATGTAACATTAAGATGTAGTGATGTAGATGCAGGTTTAAGTCTAAATTAACAACTGGGGCTTATTCTCTGATTATTTTTTTCCTTGAGCACAAATAAAACCTACTGCAAAAAAATTCACAGATTTTCTCCTGAGCACCGCTACATCCCAAAGTATGTTGCCTTTTGACAATTATGAACCTACTCTTAAACTTGACAGAAGAGATGATTGCATCTCTGTTCTATCCACTGTAGTGCTTTACTTTATAAATAGCAAAATACGTGTTAATTTTGTCCTTTTACTGTCATAAAGTGCATAGAGGTATCATGAAAACAACAGATTTCTGAATGTTATTTGACTTACACTCTGTTTGACTAAAAGCTATATACTTACTACCTATGTTATTTTACTGTTGCCTTCATCTGACTGATTCCTCCAGACACAACCCCAACATAAATATTAACTGTTATTACTGTACATAAGTGATAAAGTGAAAGTGATGAGCAGTAATAGATGTATATACACATTGCATTCTACTTGGAAATCTCACGAGTTTTATGCTGAAATGCAACCACTTTAATGGTGAAAGTCAATAGCTGTTTAAATGTGAAAACAATTTAAACAGGAATTGAAGATTATTATATGCAACTAAAAGAGTTGATGGAACTACAGGCCAACCAGTATTACTGTTCTTCTGTTCCAGCAAAAAAATTGCTGACTATTAGATTTTATTGCCATTATGCTTTCCCCTTTGTAGACATAAAAGGAAAAGGGCCCTTGGCAATAATTAAGTATCTTTGTATCAGTTTGACCCAGAGGCAGGACAGTATTTTTAAATCGCTGTCTCTGTTCATAAATTACTTTATATATAATGTCTCACAACAAAAATTATAAAAATTTCATTACTTAATTTGCCTTTTACACATATTTGGCTAAGAAGGTGATTTTTTCTGCTTGTTGCTACTGCTTTTTGAAATGACTTTAACAAATGTCAGTCTGAATTCCCTCTGAAATTCTGTCTTACACAAGCAAAAGGGAAATAGGAACCTTTAGGTTTATTTATATAACTGCAAAAAAATTTAACATGTTTAGATTCCTTTTAACCAAAAAAGTAATTTTAATTTCATAATTTTAATTCCAACAAGTCTGACTGTGGCCAATAATTTGTCAGTGGGGTAAAGTTACCAACTGCAGCAATAACAATACCATCTTATAGAACACTAAAAGCAGGATCAGAAAATGGAAAATACATATAGAAAATAATATGAGGTGCTATTAAGCAGTATGAGCAGTGTTACTTTTTGGACCTTTTTTAGTGATTTTAGTTATTTTGGAGGACAATCCACTTTGTGTAAAAAGTGTTAATTAGTTTTTAAGTTATATTTCACTACTGCATGGCTTTTTTTCATGCATTTAAAGGAACAACAACAAAAAAACATCCCAGAGTTTAAATACGGCCAGCTTGTTTTTTCACGAGAGTCACATAAGTCACACTTCAGAATTTATTTCTTTTGGTTTTTAGAGCTTATGAAGTCCAGTCTTTGTCATGTTGCTTAAAGAAGAGCAAGGCTGAACGAGATAATCCAATGCTGAAAAACGCTACGTACTTCCTGTATCAGAATCCAACAAACAGGCTTTTCCTTGCAACTTCTATATGGAGCAGGGGAACACTGGCAAACAGATTTTGTTTATCTTCAAGAAAATTTGAACCTGGAAAGCCAGACAAAGCAAAATCCAATGTGCAACTTCTCAGGTTCAGTAGTGCCTACCATGGGTTATTAGAATTACTTTACTTCTAATACCAGTGTACGTGGCACAGAACGTGACACCATAGCTGTCGCGCTAAGGAATGCAGGTTAACCTCATGTGAGGGTAGTGTTTTAACCTGGAAGGTTATTTCAAATTATTCAGCCATAAGTGAAAAAGCAATTTAGCCTTCATTATGCTCTTGTTAAGAAAGCATCTACTGAAGAACTTTGTAGACAGTAATTGCTAAACCAGCTCAGACTTGGAGTGTATTCAGTCTGAGAAGTTAGTTGCAGTGTTTCATCTTTTGTATGAAGAAGAAGAGTTTTATGCAGCTGGAGGAATTAAGATCTCGTGCAGGAGCTGTTTTAAACGCTGAAGAATTGCTTTAAATGTTGCTCTTTTTTGTCTTTTTTTTTTTTTTTTTTGAGTTACGACTATACAGCCATATATTCTTATTCTCTGTACAGATGTCCTCTCATTTTTTAATCCAGCAGTTTCTTCTGGTGGTGAGCGGTGAGGGACGTGGAGCCATGGGTGGCCCTGGAGCAGGACCTGCCCTCACCCCTGGGCTCTGACAGCAGACCCCAGCGCTGCGAAGGGATGACCCTGCTCCAGAGCCCAGCCCAGGGCTCCACTCAGGAGAGACGGGACCCCTACAGGGGCCTGAGGAGTCCAACCAGGAGAGGGCTCCGAAGGCGGGCCGGGAGTGGGTGCAGGGCCAGGACGGGCGCTGGGACCTGCTGCTGTGTGCCGGGACCTGACCCTCCGCCGCTTCTTTGCCTGCTCTGGAAAGGCAGGCAGCCTAAGGAAAGTAAAACATTCAAATGCTTGTCACGTTACGAAAAATCCAGCTTTTACGTTTCGCACAGCCCATCTGATCTTTGGTGTAGGTATGTAGACGCTAGAACAGCAACCAGTTGAATTACCCAGTTTTCAGGCACCTGTAACATTAAATGTTTTTAAAAGTAAAAGGATAAGCAAATAATTCTCCCTGTAGGTAACTCCAGTATGGGAAACTGCTCATCTGTTTTACTTTGAAATTTCTGGGACTACTGGGAGTTACTGATACAAGTAATTGACCTATAATACTTTTGCAAATTCCTTTCTAATAACAATTGGTCATCTTATGGATGAATGATTTATGAACGTCAATGTATAACTTTTCTGTAGTTTTTATCTGATTATTTGGTCATAATTCAATGCAAAATAAGGTCTTCTAAACTTAAACTATAGGAAGTATTGACAGCAAGTACTGGAACGATACACGTACACAAGTTTGCTGCTACCCTTTAAAATGGCGACCACACTTTATACTAAGTTTCCATTCATAAATATTTATAGAAAAGAAGATATGATTTATCTAAATGATGCAATTAAAATCATTGTAAATGCTTGTCAAACCCAACTAAATAAAATATTTCTAACAATTATTTATCATAACATAAAATATATTTATTGATATTGTTTTAATCATCTATTTTATATACAATTCACATTTGTAATATAGTAATGATAACTTTTAATGAATGAATGGCTTTCACTTTTGTAAATGTCATTTCCCTCTCTCTTTTGCTCCTTCTCTCTCTTTTGCTCTCCCTCCCTGCAACTCCCCTGATATTTATCAATCATGATTTGGGTTTCTTTCAGGCTGTCAGTCCTATACACCCACCAACAAGGACACATTCTCAGAGATTTCAGGGCACGCTGCAGAAACTCCTCGTGGTTGAGATTGCTCACAGCTGCCCTGCAGAATGTCACAATGCTGCAGCACTATGAGGGACTCCACTATTTATCTTCTCATAGATAACAGGCCTGATTCTGACCCTTCATAGATGTTTCTGGCTCTGCTGACTACTGCTTAGTTACTCTTAAGCACTAAATGGAAATATTGAAGAAATTGGTCCACATCTTTAAAGGCCCCGTCCAACCCAAACCATTCTAGCATCCTGTGATCTTCTGATGAGAGGAACACGCACATACAAATGTACAAATTCCAGTAAAAGATGCTTTCTGATGGGGATATTTCAATACAGTGTGTAGTGGTATAATGAACAATTCTGAAGCTAAGTGTAAGCAAACTATCTTTAGAGTGAAAGGTGGCCTGGTCACAGTCGCACAAAGGGCTAATCACCTAACTGAGGGAGAATTTCTTGAGAACTTAGTTACTGACTTTTGAGATTCTTCCAATAGCACAGAATGACAAGTCTGTGTAGTGACACAGGACATTTCCCAGGTAATTGAACAATGGTAATAAGACAGAACATGGCCTCAGCTTTCCTTTTACATTCTGAAATCAAGATTTCATGCCAAGAATAAGCAATATAGGTGATCCCAGAAAGTACAGCCCTATGAAACTGGTTCTCTGCTGTCAACTGTCAGCTGTTTGTTGGCTGGTTCGTTGCAGTAACATTATTCAGGAGAGAGTTCATGTCTTGGTGACTGTCTTTAGAGAAGTCAGACAGGAGATAAAACCTCCATTCTTCATGGACAGAAAAAGCCTTCCACTTTCTTGTTAATCCAGAGAAATGCCATGGAAAGACCCAATAAGATTAATCTTACCTAAATTTAACCTTCACAAAATGTCAGAAATGCAAGTATGTCTTTGGTAAGCTAAGGCCAGACACCTCAGTAAACTCTTTATATTAGTCCCTGGCACAGAGCACTTAGCGACTCAGCTGCAGCAACACTATAGTTAAAAGCAGCAAACAATTCTCTACTGTAAATTTGGGCCTGGCTGCTCTCAGTATCCAGCTGGTAGATGAAGTTTACATTAATAAAATGTTTGTCCCTACCCAAGGGCTTTCTGAGTAGCCTGTATAAAGAACTCCGGAAAAATGAAGAGTAGATTTGTTCCTAGCAGGCAGGAAGGAAGTTGTCAGGCGGAAAGAGGATATGGACCTGTTTGCATGCAAGGGTCAGTATTTGGTTGCTGGATATTTCCTCTGTGTCCACACGACAAGAAAACCCTTAGTTTCCTGCACTGGACAAATAGCAGGAAAGGGTGTGAGAGTTATTGAATGACATTATCATCTTATAGCCTCATCGGTGAGGAAGGCTGCTTATCAAAACTGATAGCAAAGAACTGGATTTTTGTACCAGACATAAGCAGCTGAAATTGTTAAGCGGTTTTTATTTCATATCTTTAACTCAATTTAGTCAGCACTGTGTGCCATTTTTTCTATGAATTCATTTCTTTCTGCCAGCTTTTTATTCTTCAAATGACTTAAATTGGGTGTGGAAAATATCTACAGAATTGGAAAATATCTACAGAATCAAACTTAATAACTGTGTTCCAAGCAGGGATGTGAAAAGCTTCAAAAGCCAAAATTTTTAAAAAGGGAACATCTTTAGGACTCTTTCTGTTGTTGCTTGGTTTTGTTTTTTTTTTAAACTAAAACTGTACAGACATTAAAGACTGGCAGGAATCTACCCCATTTGCTTGTTTGTGTTGAAAAGATGAGCATACTGCTCACCAGACAATAAATAAACCCGGTTCAGAATACGAGCCTGATCCTGGAAATATTCAATCCCTTGTTAAATACTTACAAACTAGACTCATTCCTCTCAGGCCAGAGAGGTTATTTGTGCTAGTTAAAATTTTCCTGTGCTTTCAGGAAAGGGCATATGATTAAACATGCAAATCAAGTGATTATACTGTCCCTCTATTAATTTAATTGTGAAAATGATTTTTTACAGAATGCAGTTCACAGTCCTTTTGTTTACCCTTTTCATAAACTTCCCGTCTTTTTTCACATACGTATTGACAAAACACATTCAAGTGTAAAATACAAAGACTTGGAGTTGTACAGAATTGGCTTTTAATGCTAATCATCAAAGAAGAGACCCAAAGCAGTCTAGATCTGCTAATTTATTTCAGATTTTCTAACCTAGTCATGTGTGAATGGTGGGAATATGTATATGACATGAAGCTATAAATCTGATTTAAATTATTGCATGCAAAAGGCAATGTAAGCTAATATCTATTTTATAGCATTTAAGTAAAAAATTGATATGACTCAATAGAACACAGACACATTTCCTTGTGGTATTGGAGAGTCATTTGTATTTACTGAATGCTAAATTACAGAGTCTGGATAGAGCTGGCTGTGGAACATAACGCAATGTACTTCATCAATGCATTTTTTTCACACAGACATGTACACACATATGCGTATTTATTGCATTAATCTACATAATGGCAAACAGACTTCAGAAAGTTGCAGGAGGGGTCATTCATTTACAGCAGATGAGGCAAGGCAGGAACATGATGGATTGGTTTGTAGGCCCTGAACTGCAGGGATATAAATAAAGTATCCTCTAGGCTACACTGGGGATCTGGTTCAAAAGAAGAGAAAAAAGAGAAAAGGATGACGGAACAAAATGTATTCCTTTCTTTGTTATTTGGTGCAGTGTTTTCTCCGACACATACCATTTAACTGAGAAATGTTCCTGTGCAATCATAACTTTTAATGTGTACAGTATGATAAACATTTCATTTGCACCACTTCATCACTTGCGCCACTAGTGCAACAATAAACAAGTTTTCTGCAGTTATTTTATATTAACTAATCTGACGTCACGTGTACTTTACATTGACATATATGGCAAGTATCATTTATATTCTTAGGCAGTCTTAAATACTGATAACATGATATGTGATGGAGTTATTTCACAGGGTAATATTAAG
>VXBO01006062.1:198460-216798 GCA_013400135.1 Rhinoptilus africanus | reverse complement strand
AAGACATTGATGTTCTTCTATTTTATCATTAATACCATAATAAGATACCATCTCCCTTTCTGCCATGAACGTACTAGGCAAGCTGGTTAATAAGGATTTAATTTATAGCACAAATCTTTCAGCATAGAAATTCCCTAAACCTCATCATACTTAACTCCTGTATCCAGGGGAAATTAACTGTTTCCTTAGATTAATAAACAGAAAAAGCTATACTAAGTAAAGTAGATACATAGTACCATCTATGAGAATGCTGTAGCACAGGTGTTGCTTCATTGAGGTATAAATCCCCACAGAGAGAATGAGCCCTGAAGTCTTTTAGAGAAACGAAAGGATTTGAGGATGCAGGGGGAAGTCTCTTACTCTTTTATATCTACCATCTTGAATCATATCACAGCCGTGTTTCCTCCCCACCCTCACAAATCCAGTGGATAAACAGAAGATCTGGTATATCAAAGAGGCAGTAGTTGAACACAATCATTGCAACTTTAAACTTGCACATGCTTCCTTTCAAAGCTGATAGCCTCCAAAGCATCAGAGAGAGACACAATGTTATCTTCACTGCTACTCTGAAAATTTAATGTGGCTTTTTCATAATGGACTGATAGGAAAAAATGTAGTGGCTATGGCAGAGATTCTTCCTGCTCTGTTTTTAAAAAATTGCAACAGATCAAAATCAAGGTAACCCCTGCAGCTAGCCCTGATCCTTTGGAAACTGACATAAATCACATCAATTTTCTTCTGTTCTGACTTATCTTAAGTAGAAAGGCAACTGTGTCTTCCTAGACTAAGTTGTGATCATAGTGATTACAGGAACTCTTCTTGGGGCTTCAAGACAATGACTGAGTAAGGAGTAAAAAAAAAAAGGAGAGAAAAAAATATAAAACCCTCTTAAAAGCAAAAAAGATTGGCACATAATGACATAAGCTGAAGAGAACAGTACCAGCACAGCAGCTTGAAAAAGAAGAAAGTCAACCATATTACAGAAGGAATTTTTGCGGACCAAAAATATACAAAGAGGAAAAGCTTGGCCTTCTGTAAAAAAATGTAAAGCTCCCCCGAGGAAATGAGTAACAACTCATGGACTCTTCTTTTTCCAGGGCTGTACCCTGAGCTTTATGAATCTAATTTGCTTTGACTTGTGAGTAAAATCTCAAGCTTATTAACACTATCACAACATACTAGTTCTGATCACTGAAAAAAAATATTTATAGAGCAGTAAAAGAGCCCAGTTTTATTCACATAAGCCCTGTGACCACTCATTAGTTAAGTAAAATGTTTTGTGTTTTCAGTGGGCTTTCCCACAAAGATGAAGTTCTCGTAATTTGTCTGTCTTTCTCTTGATAAAATGAAACATCTAATTGTTCCTATTCTACAGATGAAGAAACTGAGGCACAGAGGCTTCTTTTACAAAAGTGTAGGCGTTTGGTGAATAAGAAACCAGGCTTAGAACCTCATTTCTAGTAAAACACTCTATCCAGTGGGCCATGTTTCTTCCTATAGTTGACACTCTACACAGCTGCTATACAATGTCAGTTGGGGTTTTATTTTTCATTAGTTTGCACGCCATCTGTCCTGTGAGTGAAAAACAAGAAGCTATTTAAACATTCCTCTCTACTGATCTCTTTCCTTCCTTCCGTCCACCAATGGGCTGGGGAACAGAATGGTTTTTAAAATTACAGTTTACATAGATGTATGGATATACATATAACTTAAGACACTGTCCCCTAAGAATCCTGCGACCGTTTTGAAAAAGTGTCTTTTTCCCCCTTTTTTCAAGTAAAATACTGTCAGGTTAAGAAACCAATCATGACGTTCCTGATCTTCTGAGTAAGGAAGATATTGAAGCTGTTACATCATATTGCATTGCAATCTGTATTCGTGCAATATGCCTCTCACTCTTTTTCTCCCCCTTGCCTCTCTTTCTCTTTTCCTCCCTCCCTCCCTCCCTTCCTCCTTGTTTTTGTCTCTCTCTCTCTGTCTCTCCATTCCTGTCCCTTTCTTTCCCTCTCAGTAACCATGTTTACTTTATTGAGTCAATGAATGTGGCAAAAGACACGCAAAACAACTATTAGATCACAGATGTCTGTCCCCTTGCCACTGCAGGATATACCTGTAATCCCCAGATAGAAAATCTTTCTGGTATTATACAGAAGCTGAACTTAATCTTGGGGCTTTGTCAGACAAGCTCTGGCTGTTCTTGCTATGATAATTTGTGTATCATCGCCCCTGGCTCCCTGTCCTGTATTTCTGCATAAGGTTAGGGACTGAAGACATTAAGAAGAGGAGATACAAGTCCATGCCTTAGCATGGCCACCAGAGAAAACAGTTAAGATGAACACAGGCTGAGCTGTGGATACTTACTGCTCTTTGCTGACTCTTCTATAGGGGCTTTAAGCTATAGCAAAGAATAGAGCAGTCACCTGTGGGTAAAACCTGACACCAATGCAGAAAGATCTGCCAGAGCCCATCTGTCGAAGCTCTTCATCATATGCTTTGGGCCTTTTTCTCCTGCTGTACACAGGCAGCTCTAAGTGGATTGAGGAAAAGTGAATAATTTTTCACTGGAGGCCAAAGACAAACATCAGGCTGTAAAATGACTGTTTTGCCTTGTCTCTGTTTTGTCTTGTACTCACATAGTGAGTACAAACCTTGATGCATACTGAATGTGGATTGAGTGCAGCCCAATGTGCCATGGGAGCAGGGCTTACAAAATTTTCAAGTACTCAGAGAGACAGGTAAATGGGTGCAGCCAAGAGGAAAAGCTGTTGTAGCTGTGTATTATTAAAAAGGGTATGAGGGTGCTCTGACCTATTGATCCTGGAAATCTCTTGGGAGCTACAGACATAAGAGATTTCCCTTTGTCTAATCAAGATAATATGCTTTCAGTATAGCTTTGTCCAAGAGCTGTCTTGTACTTTGGAACCTGTGCTCTGCTTTTGTTGGAAATATCCAACTTTTGCTGGATATCTGGCAAGATCTGTTTTTTTTCGAGCATTGTGTTTAAAAACGTATGTTAAATAGTTTACATTTAAAGGAGAAAGAAAAGTGTCCTATATGTTCTGGATTTGTTTAAATTTGTGATTTGAAAGGGAGTTTATGTTGAATGCCTGATAAACTATTATTGATCCATGACTGATAGAGGCTTACATTATCAGTGACTGGTTTTTGGGGAGATTAACCCCTGCAGTTCATATTGACTTTAACTGTCGCTCTGAGAACTCAAAAGTTCTGTAAACCCTGCTCCTACGATTAGGCCAGTGTGTTTTTAACATTGGTCTTGTGATAAGCAGGCAAATTGTAGGCCATGCAGCTTGGTACATATCAAATCCTTATGAATCTTGATTTCCCTTTAGAACCATGTAATTCATGTTAACAGTTCTCACGTATTCTGTAGCAGGGGGAATATGGAGCGACCCTTTGGACTTCTGACTTCTAAATTTGTTTCATTAAGGGAAAAGAGGCGTTCTGGTTTCCTTCAAATATAACATGACGTACACCAAATATATCTTTCAGCTGTTGGTTTAAAAAAACATTACTGAGAATCAACATTACAAGTATTGTTCTGAATTATCAGAAGACATCAGTTACTCCAGTTTATCATATTCATTTTAGCTGACTATGTGATCTGCCAGATTTTAGAGAAATACCTGTTGTTAGCTTTTTGAGTATATATTTTACTGTAATAACCTAAATTATAGGTTTTGATTGCTTCAGGCAAGCAGGTATATTTTATTTATTATATCCTTGGATGCAAATAGAAACATTACATATGATGAGAACTTTTCAGAACTTGTAAACCAGTTTGTGAATCTCTTCTGTCTTTTTGAAATACTCTTAGTTGTAAACAGCAACCCCCATAAACATTTAAAGAGAAAGAAAAATTGAAATAATTTCAGCTTTTTTTTTTGTAGGATATTTTTCACAGTAGCTTCTCCAACAATTTCATCTTCATAAGGTTATGTCAATACCTTCAGCCAACTGTAAAGCTTTTGTCAGTCTTGGATGCTGATGTACAAAGAGAAAATTTTTGGCTGAGAAGGAAGAGGATTTAGACTCCACAAAATTCGCTTGTCTGGAAAACTGTACTAAAGGGAAACAGTCTAGACGTACAAACACTTCTTGCCAGGACTGATTTTTCTTCCCAGGCTCTACGTGTGGCCTTTTCTCTACTTCCCATTTTTGAATCTTTGATCTTCCTCTCAGGTCACGTGACTATGCGTTACTTTGTCTCCTTCTCCGTCTTCATCTAAGTATGGCATCTAGAAGACTATGCCTTGAGATATCACACTCATTTTTGAGAGCTTTTTACAATATACTTGATCCTCTTCTTCCACTTCTAGATTAAATAGGCAAATTTATGTGTTTTCTTCATCTCCTCCAAGGGGGAATATACTGCAGAGGAAATCTCTCAACATAAATCACAACCGAATCATTTCAGTTTAGCTGCTAGAGGCTTGGGTGGTCCTGTGGTTTGCAGGTCAAGATATTAGCACATCCTTAGTATGATAAGAAATGAAAAAACAGCTACGCCCACTCTATCCAGGGGTGATTCATTTTACAGAGGGGAGGGGACATTTCCGCAGCTGTCCTCCTGAGGGGATGTACAACAGAAAAGCACGTTTAATCACCACTGGGACTTTCATGGAAGTTCCACGAGTGGAAGTTGCGAGAGGGACATCTGAATCAGTGTGTCCCTTGGCTGCCCTGCCTACATCCCTTTACACATAGTCTTTAGGGGACTCTGCTAGTGCTTTCTGGTCTCTCAGGGTTACTGGTTGCAAGGGATTTCTGCTGCTGAAGGCCTTCTCAAGGAAAGCTCCTTTCACTTCCAGCTCTCAGATGTTTGGCATAGACCCAAAAAAGGTACGGTTCCCCTGCTAATTAGAAGATGCTCAGATGTTAATAGTGCTGTTTACTCCATGTCCAATTCTTGATGAACCAATGAATGAAAATTATAGCAAAAACATAGTAGAGATGTGACAGGGATAATTCCCTTGATGAAGACTTGACAGATATGTAAAGAACTTAAAAACATGAAATTTAAATGAAAATTTAAATTTGATGAAACAAACAATCAATCACATTGCTCTTTTATTTTATTCTTTCTTTCACAAATAGCACTTTTAAAACAGCAGCTTATTTGGTGTTCTGTAGCCTCATCAATAACATACGTAGAAGTGTGTTTCAACCCAGCTAATTCTTGCAGTAGCATAACTGGGAGGCAACAAGTTTTAAAGATTGAAAAAGAAATCCTCATTAAAAAGCACAATAACACTTAGGCTATCAACCAGTTTCAAGGTGACAGTGCCAAATCTTGTACCTTCTTCTAGCTCTTTGTTTTTCTGTTCATTCCACATCACAGAGCAACTATAGCAATGTTAAATGGATAAGGCCAGAGCTCATACAGAAGTGAATGAGCTACAATTTACAGCTTGTGGGTCATCTGCCCTATAAATCCCAGGATCTGCTTTTGAGCATAGACAAATGGAGGAGAGAAAAAGCTGAAGAACATTCTCTCATAAAAGCATTCTTTCTGTTACAAGGGTGAAAATATAGTTACAATCAACGCTGCTTTTAGAAGACATGGAATTGAATTAATAGCATTTATTGCTCATTTTTTGGCAACTGCTGGAAAAAAGTAGTGACTAGTGATGAACTTATAATTTTGGCAAAGATTTCTGGGGCTATTGTCTGCGTTCACTATGAGCTGTGGCTTCTGTTGTCCTCACAGTGCCTCTTCTTCTAAAGGAACGGTGTGGCTGTAAGGAATCTGCCTAGGAGCCATAAGTCTTTAGAGGTAAGTCTTCTATTGTGTACTTTTATTAGGAAAGTGGAGAATTTGGTCCCTTAACAAAAGCTCCATCCTACTCTAAACCAATTTCTCAGGCACACAGACTGCATGGGAATCTGGCTCTGGTTTCAGTGAACTTTTTTTCTTGCTTAAACTTGAGCAAACTTTAGGATCAGGTTACTGATCCTAAAACAACTGTTCTTTATCCTTTTTCAAAATACTGTATTTTAATTCATTAAATTTTTCACCTGAAATGTTTGTACAACTGATCTCTAGAAGAAAACAATAATTCACAGCTTCTGTGATCACAGAAAGTGTGGAGGGTTTACAATAAAAATACTGTACAAAATGGGAGGAGAACCTTGACTCAGAGAGACACTTTACCAACCACATAGTGCTCAAAACCCACAAACTTATCAATAGAAAACTAGGGAGATGTTATGAGCCACGAACTTTCATATTTAGCATGAAAACAAAGGGTGTCACTCTTTGTGCTGTGTGAACAGTATGGAAAGAGATAGTAAAGGATCTACTTCTGTTCTTCTTAGACCTTGCTGATTAGATTAGGTTATGGTAATCCCTGTAGCACCAAGTTTTAAAAAGTGTGTTTTCACACCCAACTAGATCTGACAGTCTTCCAAACAGACCACATAACTCTCATGAGAATGAGGTAGCCATGTGGCTATGATTAAGTCCTACTGCCCTGGGAGTGTTCTGCACAACCAGAGACCAGAGGAAGTTAGATGTTCAGCCAAGGATATACTAGTTCAGGAACAGGATTAAAGTACATATTGCTTTAGTGCCAAGTCTAGAATTGGAGTACCAAGTGGACTACCCTCCTCTCTTGAGTCGTTTTTCAGTTTGCGGAGCTCAGTTGCTTTGACCCAGTTTTGGTCACAGTGGCACAAGATGCACGACTTCTGTCAGGATAAGACAATTTTGACTTTCTACCAACCCCACGCTATCTGCAGGGATAGTGACTAGAGCATGTCCTCCCTTTTTTTTATGGCCATTTAAGAACTTATTGCCATTAAGTAGAAACACTGCAAATAAGCCTCTAAAACAATGACCAAATGTTAGAGGAGCTACTTCTTATTCCTGTAAAGGAACAGAGTGAAAAATTGATCTCCCTCCCACCTTGACCACTTTTGCCCTTGGAAGCTCCAGGGATTTGTTCAGAGACCTGTGATTTAGGGAAACAAATCTTTCTCGGTCATCTTGGATGGGTAAAGTGCTATTAAAAAAAAATCCCAGAGAGCCATAAAAATGTGACTGTGCTGTAGCACTAGCATTTCTAAATGTAAGTTCACCAGCAATTCTGATGCAGTGATTTCATCTCTTAATGCTGGGTGTCCTTTCAGGGCAAAGTGGAGTAAGCAGGGCTATAGCCTGCAGGGGCTGCTGTCATGCAAGAATAATTATACTAGGATGGAACAAACAATCAAACTGTAAGGACAGATGTTGTTTGGTTTTGTTTTATGTTAAGGGCTAAGTTTATGTTCCACATTAACAGAAACAGTATCTTTTTGTGGAAGTCTTGGGATACTTTCCAGAACTGAGTAAGAACTAAGGCATATACTTTTCAACATGTTGGGATCTCCTATCTGAGAGGATGTCCTGTTTACATTTTGTGCTCTAGCTAAGTAATTATGCTGCATGAGTGCTCCAGAAATGAGGTGAAATATAAGAGGGGAAGATGGCTTGAAATGGATTTTCACACAAGTTTGAAAAATGACACTTGCATGACCCCTGTCATCAAACCATTTGGGATTAGTCCTACAAAGGTATATATTTAACAAGAACAGGCACTCAGAAGGGAGAGGCCTTGGCATCCATGGAATGTATTTTAGGTGGCTTAAAACTTTTTTTCATCTACTTTTCAGAAAGAAAATAGGGAGCGGCTGATAATGTGGCTCACAGCCAGTTTCATTTTATGAAATGACCTGTGTAGGTAACCAAACACTGATGAATCTAATACTAGCATAAAGCAGCATCTCGGAATAACAAAACTAATACAGCAAGAGGGATAGAGTCTCATTTACATCGTTTCTTTGTAACTTAAAGGCTTTCTATATCAGAATGCTAATGTATTACACAGGATTTACATTATAGGATATGAAAGGCAACAGAAAATCAAGCTTACAGTTTTAAGGTTGGAATTAATTTTTGCATGGGGGCAGCATGTATGTTTTGGTAGAAGGCAGAAACAACTTGTAATCAAATGAGGAAACAAGGTGGCAAATTCAGAGATTAGTTTGAATTGGTTTTATACTATTGACTATATTTATATATTGACTATAATGTTGCCTTTAAAATGTGTTGTGCTTTCTATAGCTGAGGTGTAGATCAGAGCTGTTATAAAATTAAATGGTTGTGGCTCTGTGATCTCTCCTGCAGTTCACAGCCCTCATTCACCTGGTAAATTGGTCTCCAACCAGTGATGGCTACTAGATTTTGTGATTGAAAAACTCATATATAAATCCAAGAAAGGCTAGAAAGAAATCATGTTGATTTAACATACCCTGTTCATTTATTTTTATATTCCTCTGCATTACCAGAACATGTGGGAACTCTTTTCATGAGCCCAGTCAAACTGCTAGCTTTTTAGGTAATGCATAAACAGAAAGAAAAGGATGCTTCCTGCTACCCACCCCCAAACCAAAAGAATTTCAATTTTGAACATAGGCAAAACATAGTAGACTAATGGGAAACTACCTAAAAGATGATAATAGTAAATATGGTATGTAGTATTTCTGCACACCCACAGCTTAACTGCTGTCAAGATTTGGTAGACTTCCAGGAAAAAGAAAAATTTAAGGCACAGTTTGATAAAGTGTTAATTTTTAAATGTTTATGGGGAGCTTTTCAACCCTGTCCAAGGGATACTGATGGGCACACTTCTGTTCTCACTGTGACCTCCTGAAGCTAACTAAAATTAACAAATCTTCATTCCACCATCCGGGACTAGCCCTCTCTCTCTC
Organism: Rhinoptilus africanus; assembly: GCA_013400135.1. Taxonomy (NCBI): domain Eukaryota; kingdom Metazoa; phylum Chordata; class Aves; order Charadriiformes; family Glareolidae; genus Rhinoptilus; species Rhinoptilus africanus. The sequence continues at coordinate 208,026 of VXBO01006062.1, read as the reverse complement.
TGTATAAAGATAGATGTATAGATGCAAGTCTTATAAGAATTTTTATATTAGGAATGTTATCCAGGCCCAAATCCTGGCATTGTTATTCATCTGGGTTTCCACTTGACCTGAAGCTCTCACATTCACTTTAGTAGAGTGTTATCTTAAAAGTCCTTGTGTATAATTGCATGCAAAATGAAGTCCTTTGACACAAAGCAGTTTGAGCTCTGAATAAAATAAACCCCCCACTTTTCCTGGGAATTAGCCCAAAAGAATAGGTGATGGGACTGCTTAAAATAATAAGTTCAGTGTATCTATTATATACAAAGAGCCTTCCTAATACGACATTCACATTAATTTCTAATTAAAAATTTTAGAAATCTAGATCTCCCTGTCTGAGCTTTTATGTGGTGCCCATCATCCCCGCATCTGAGAAAATGATAATAGTTCGTTATATGTACTATGAGGTCTGCCAGTGTTATGTCTGAAATATGGGAACTAGTGGTATAATAAACCACACTGCAGAACTCTGAAAGCCCTTGATTCTATATTTACATCTCTGAACAAGCTCACTTTGACTCATAGCTCCTTAATTAGAGGCATAGTCGTTTTCTTTTCTGTAGGGCATTTTTTTACCCTCACAATACAAGCATGCATTTGGTAACTAATACCAGCAATTAGCCTCATCTGCTATGTAAATGAGTGTAATTGCAATTAAATACTTTAGTGGGCCCGAAGGGAAAACATGCAATCATTACAAAGTAAGTAGGAGTACATGGTAAAGGGACTTTTAGGAGTGCTAGCAGAAGTGCTTTTTCCCTGTGGTGACTATGGTCCTTTCCATTGTTAGTTACTTCTTCAGGAGTTTAGAACCTGGTTCAAAGGGTATTTTTCCTCTTTTTCACTGAGAACTGTGAAAATCATAGAACAAAGAATGGCATGTTTGGTGGAGAAAAGAGAAATTATCTCCAGGGTGTTCACAGGATTTTGTGGTGAACATCTGAGCATCACAAAATGGGATACTGAAAACAACACTGGGAAGTTCCTGGATTGGGTTTATTGTCAAAGATTTGTTGAAATCAATGGCTGTGAGAGTTATACACCAACTAAATAACAGTGTCACTGAATATGTCTACATTATTCTCTGTCTTCCACAAGAGCTGTCACTGGCATGCTGCAGGCAGCCCCTCCGGATGCTATTTGGTGGTGTACTAAACGCAGTGTAGAGATACCAGTAGCGTACGACTCACTGAGACTTGGTGTGTGAACACACTGCAGAGCTAATCCTGAGTGTGTCCTCTCAAAAGCTAATACAGATCCATGGTCTGATATAACTCAATGGTGTAAATATGACTCAAACTTCTTATTTGCATATCTTGTCTATATAATTTTGCATCTGAGTTGATAAGTTTCCAGTGCCAAATCCACACTTTGAAATGTAGCTATTTGTCTCTAATTAATTCCATTAGTTCAGGGTAATGCAATGATCTGTTAAATCTGAATTGCATGAAATTTCTTACAGACCTGGAGTGAGGCATCTCTATTTATTATGTGCAAATGCCTGAATAGAACTGAGGCAGCCTGGCCAGAAGATTATAAAAATGTTTAATTTCCTAAGCAGAGTTTCTCCCTGCTTTGCTATAGAGCATCACTGAGTTACTCATTCTGGCTTTAAAAGTTCCTAAGGGTGCCTGGAAGTATTTACTCTTTCTCAGGTAGACACTGCAGGTGTTTCCATGATCCTAGCTTTACCACTGTGTTTTTTAAAAAATAAATTACTAATGAGACATTTTGACCTGCCATTTTATTCACCAGCTAGATTCAGTGGAGATGTTAAGTTTTGATCAAATTTAAGCACTGCAGATGCTGATCTTCTTATTGCATCTCGAAAAGATGACTGGGAAGGAGAGATCAGAACTGAATTCTGTCTTAAAAATAACGTATGCAAACAGTATATTCATGGCCTGAATTAACCTTTTTCTTTTCTTTTTCTAAGACACTATTCTTTGATGTAAGTACAGGTCTATATTTCTGATGAATGACGTGTGTTAGGGAGCACCAAGGGCAGGTGCTGCTCCCTAAAGGAGGGTGGCTCGCTGCCCAGCATGGTAACAAGACCAGCAGAGGCAGTGGCCTCACTGGCAAGGGTGCCATCCCACAGCACAAGAGTGAGGCAAACAGGGCAGGCCCAGTGACAGTAAGCAGGCTCAGACAGAAGTCCAGGTCTCCAGACAAGTCCACTGTAATGAGGCATGTCCAAGGTCAGGCCAGGAACTCAGTCCATGGGTCGGGGTCAGAACCCAGATCCACGGGGTCCAGATCAATAGCTGCAAGGCAGCCACGTCATGTGCCAAGCATGACAACCTCTGCTTAAAACCGTCTCCCAGCCAAAGGACATAAGAAGTCCTGCTACAACTTCTTCCAGCTTTTTCTCAAAGATCTGCAAGGCTGGCTGGGCCTTCTGACAGAGCTCTCCTTTCAGAGAGCTGGACTTCAGTGCACAGGGCTGAGCTCCCAGGAAGGGCTGGTGCGCTCTGGGCTCTGACAGTCTGCTAGACTGAAAGGTTGCTTTACCTAGAAGAACACTCCAGGACCATTTTGTTTATGAGTAGACATTTGTCGATCCTGGAAAATATCGGTAGAATAGTGATAAGGACACACCGACTGAAATCCAGGCTAAGCAAGACGGAAAGAAGGTACCAAGAACAAGAGTACCTTTCAAAAGAAATAGGTGGTGTCTGAGTTTATCATCTTGTTGAGACATATTTTCTGTATGAATCAAAATCCTGGTGGTTTATTTATCCACTGGTCCGCTGGAATTTTTCTCTGTGATATATAAAATAATTTATTTTTATGTTGGATAAGGTAGTCGTGTCTCTCCCTCTTTTCAGGATGGCTTCAGAACACTAAATGCAGCGCAGCTTACATTACTTTCACCTACAGTCTACCAGGAAAAAAAAGTTAAAGACAAGTCTTTATTGTGAATTACTACTCCGAAGCTCCCACAAACAGTTAATGTGATTCAGTAGTGTAATGAGAAATAAACTCCTTGGCATGGATATCCTTTGATTAACATCTTTCTCAGAGGAATGAAAGCATTCACGATTGGTGAAAAAATTGTTACTACTGAGGTTTAAATTTTCATAGTTGGTAGGGTGATCTCTCTCCAGTAAAATAGTATTTCCTAAATTCAAAGGCATTTTATTTGGTAAGCTTTGAAGGTGATAACTTTCTTGCATAAACAGAGTTATACACTATCCTTCACAAGGAGTCCTTTTTTGGTTCATTAACTAGAACTTATGAATAAGTAATAATAAGGCATTTGGGAATACGGGTTTTTGAGACTCACAACTGTAAGAATTACAGGTGGGTGGTAGCGTATTTTACCTCTTCACCTTAGAAATCCGTTTTCGAGCTTCTGGCCATGAAAAAATAATCACTGAAATTTCTTTTATTGTTGATCTATATCAGTCAGTTTAGGAATGTCTATGCTGTTCTGTTCTTAAGAGGATCTAATTGTCCTGTCAAATAGTGTAATTATCATTGCATGTTTCACCAGAATATCTGGAGTTTCATCACTGAGGGTGGCCATCACTGTAGAAGCTGAGTTCAAACTCATTTATCCATATCTTGGACAAGAGCTATTTACTGAGAACTAGTATCCCAAATCATCCTATATTCCACATAAGCAATTTTGGTGGTTTTTATGGCTTCTAAGGTGAACATGTTGATTAAAGACAGACTTTCAAATTTAATATTGTTATTAATATTATTCAAAATTTAATACGCAACACATTCTTTCAGTTACCTGTGTATTTGTGCAGATAGAGAGTAGGAACAGAATGTGCTTAGCAGACCAGTATATACATTTTTAAGAATAAAAGGATTCCTTAGAATCGTAACACTAGTTTGAAGCCACTAAAATGAAATTCAGAAAAGTAGCAGGCGTTTTTTAGGACTCAGAATACAGAAGTGATTAAACAAAGGTTAGGGTTCACCATATTGCTTTGATGAGTAGCCTTAGCAATTGTTTCCTATTCCAAGGATCTTTGAATTTAAGATCTTCCTCTGTTTAATGTTATGCTAATTGCGGGCACAACACATCTTTAGAATTGAACATTTTTCCATAAAATTTGAGTTTTAATAGCGGTGAAGAAATTAAAATTAAAAGTCAATGTTACTGATTTGTGTCTTCGTAACATAATTTAAAGGAATTAGAATTTAGGCCACAGCCTAGATTATAATTTTTAGGAAAGAAATGCACAGGAATGTCAGCTATAAGCCCTATGCTTAACATGTGTCTGTTCTGTGTGAACTTGTATTCACCTTAGCCCTGTGGAGCACAAACTTTTTCTTCCAGCCAGCTGCAATGCTCAGCCTGTTTGTAACCTCCTTGTAAGTGGAATTGTTTCAGCCTTTCCCCTGCCGACAGCAAAACATAAACATGAGGCACATTAAAATGGAAACAGGATCCTGGTCCTTTCTGTTTCTCAGTTTTATTTAGCAGTGACCTTTAACCCTCATTAAGATACTTCGGAAAGTTTGGGACTCCTTTTTTTGTATAGCTCATTGTGGGAATATTTAGGTTTGTTATGTTGTTTTTCTCTTAAAAATATTTAAATGCCTTTGGGCAGTTGTGTAAAAAATAACAAAGACACATTTACTTATTTAAAAAAAAATGCCTGTAGACAATATTTCACAGCATATGCTCTGGTCATTACAGTCATCCTATAGAGAAAAGGCAAATGTTGACACCCAAATTTTACTCAAGAGGACTATCAGTATACATCAAGGTTTTGTCTGAGGCAAACCATACATTTGGATACACACTAATGTGTACTAGCATCAAAGCATATATTAATGCACAGAAAATATCAGATACAGTTGTTTTATCCATGAAAATGTGACACTCAGATTCATGAATAGAAAAGTCATGTGCTGGAATTTGTTTAATAGTTTGCAATATGTGGCAATAACTAGTTATGTCCTGATTTGTTTGCCTTAAAAGATTCCTGACCTGTTGACAATTGTGTGCATGCATCAGAAGCATGCAGAGATGTGCTAAACGTAATACAAGGTCCAGTGTTAAAAATTTTGCCCAAGGAAGTTTTGAATATTTGATGTCTGCTACTTCCAACCTTTCAACTGAAAATTCTTTCCCTTGAGTTAAAAATGTTAGTCATGCTTCCTCTGACTTAAAGGTGTGGAAGAGGAGCTATCCTTAAATATATGTGACGTGCTCCTGGAAATAATGAAAAATGCCACTAATGTATGTTGAAAGACTGAGGTTTTTTGTTGTTGATGATATTGTTTGCCTTGATGCTCTTCTATTGTTTTATGTAAAAATTAACAAAAGAGTAGGTGTTGTGTGTTGTCAGAAACTGCATTTCAGCTCCCATTTATGAAGTGAAATAAACTCCTTAGAAAGGAAACTATTATCCCTTTTCCTTGACTTTAAAAAAAACCTTCCCAGGGGGTTAAAGTCTGTTCATGATGTTTCTTCCAGTAAAATAGCCAGCAAATTTGTTTCTGTGCTTGTCACTCACTGGCATTCTGAATTATCATTCTATTTTAAAATCCTGCTAAAAATCTCATTTTTAATAATGTGGCATAAAATGCCAAAATTTTCAGAACAGTAACTGTATTCAAAATATCTCCCTGCAGTTTTCAATTTGACTTTTTTCCCCGGTTATTTTTCTTTGTTCTTTATCCTTTTCCTTTCTAATACCATAATAAATGAAAGACAAAAAGAGAAAGTTGTGAAAAAAAAAATGCAAAAAATTCAAGACATCTTTGAGCTTCCATTTACGTATTAGATGGAGAAGGTGTTCCAGATTTCATTAAAAAACAAGCTTTTAGATGAAAGAATTTATACTAATGTAAAATGCTTTATTTTCCTAATTTCGGAGACTTTAAGGTACTTCCCACAGATGCTGTACTTTCGTCAGATGGAGTTTGGTAATATTTGTTTGAGGTGATGAAAATTCACTGCATCCTTAATATGTTTGAACAGCTAAGTACTTTATTGTTAAAAACACGCTTCTCATTTCCTTCTTGAGACCTTTTTGTTTCAGTACCTAGTTATTAGATCTTATATTTGTCTTCTTTAATGCGATTAAATGAAGGCAAAACATGCTGTGTCATATCTTTATTTTGAGATTCAAATTGTTAGATTGGAGTTTTTAATCTGATTATTTTCCCCTGCTTCTTTTATGAAGGTGCACCAACAGCATGCATTAAAGTATTCCGATTACAGTAAAATGAGGAGTCAATTTGACCCTAAGGGTCTAAATTTGCAGAATTAAACACTTCATGTTAAGTAGCTTCTGAAAACTGATGTTCATTGGCTGCAGTTACATTTTTTTTCACTAATGAGGTACAGCCTTACAGATTTAGTACAGAACACCATAATCCATAAATTTTATGTCCATTAATGGTAGCATTTTCACTTTTAATCTTTACTAATATTTGATGGCAAAGACATAATTCTTTGTCAATGATTTTACAGGTTAAAGCTAGTTCAGAAAGGAAAAATCAAAAATCCTCTGTGATGCTACAGTTTAAAAAGTGACCTTGTCAAAGTGAGGCATTCTTTCTTCAATTAAATTCAAAGTTAGTTGGTCCCTCAGGTAATGATGAAATGTATAATGTTAGCAATTATAAGAATACTTTGCAAAAATAGTTAAAAAACCCTAAAAAATCTTTTATGCTATGCTAGTTTTTAGAAAAAAAGGAAGACTTTATCTTTATATTAGTAGCCATTTATGAGGTCATTTTGGAGTGTACTGTTACATAAAACATGAGGTCAGCAAGTAAGGCTAATTAAGTTTTAGTAGGAGCAAAAGTCACCAAAAAGGTTTTTACTTTCATCCTACCCAGTCTAAAATAGTGATACGATACACCATTAATAGCCCTGGAATTGCTAATTATTTCAACATGAATAGTAGTATCAGTGCTGTCAGTTTAATTTAATACTCTCCTGAGGATTCCTGAAGAATGCATGATTACTTTAATTATTTTTTAGTTTCAGGAACAAAAAAACAAACAAGCCAAATCAACCCAAACATGAAAAGAATAGTTCAGAGAAAGTACCTGTTGTAGTCCTGATTGAGAAATTTTCTGTGGAAGTTTTCCATCAGAAACTGCAGTTCAGCTCCTTTCAAGTAATTTCAGAGGAACATACCTCTTTTACATGCTTTCTTGGGAAGAAGCCAACATTTTTCTCTTTTGCTATTTTATTTTAAACAATTTATTTAATAATTTTAATCCATTTGAAGTTTACTGTTCATTAGAGAAACATTGTTGAGAATTTAGTATTACATTTCTTCTGTAATAATGAGAAAAAAATTTTAATCATAACAATTTTTTTTAGTGATCCTGAATTGGAATTTTATTTTCCATAAGAAATTTTAAATTTGTGAATTTTGTTCAAATTTGGAGCAGAAAAAAACCCATGAAATCCTCGTGTTTCCCTTGAAGCTGCTAGTTTATTTTTTCACCAGCATAATTCAGTATTTAAACACACTGTTACAGAGCATTTCACATTTAAAAAGTGTGTTCCAGGTTTACAGTTATATGCAGCACATATAAGACTTGTGAAATATTCTCATATTTCTCTATTACACGGAAGAGTGCATTGATACTTCTAAAGTGTAACTATGCTGACTGTAACTATGTTCAGTCTTTAGTCACTAATACAAATGTGTTTCTCAGAAAACATTATTCTGGCCATTACCTGAATGTATCATTTTCTTCCTCAGAATAGTCTTTAATGTTCAGCAGAAAATTCAGTGTTGGCAATTCTACCTTGATATTTCAAAATCTCTAATTATTCTAGTGTGAAAGATTTTCTCTCAATTGGAAATTAACTTTCAAAGACATGATATCTTAGAGTACAGCAAACCACTCATTGTGTTGACACACAAGATTTAAAAAACTGGTGACTTAATAGACGTTATATTCTTACAGAGATACAGCAGAATTTTTTAGAATATATTTGAACAAATCTTGACTATAATTTCTAATAAATGCAGTGACCAATAAATGTTTCTTTGTTCTGGTTTTACACTAGTAGAACTTGCTTCATAAAATGAGTGTGAGCTCAAGGATTGTTTCTTAGTAGATTGAGAATTCTGCAATGAAATGAGAAATTTTATTTCTCTCTTCTGTTTGTGCTCTGATTAAAAAAACCCCAAGCAGCTCATGGTTTCAATAAAGATGCTTTCCCCGCTCTGCAAGTAGAATTCCTGATAAGCATGATGATAAATCCCACTGTAGGGATTTCATTTGTTTACATTAGGTGTCTGCATAAAAATAAACTTAAATAATTTTTATTTGCAGATTCAGCCCTTTGGACCCTCTTTGGTTTAGAAAAAGTTTGCATTTTAATGTGCTGCTATGCAAATGTTTGTAGAAGAGAATCTTGTACGATCAGTAAAATGAAAAAATTGATAAGAAAAATAAGATTCTGAAAATATTAACACAATTCCTAATTTCAAAAAAGCCATGATAGGAAAAAGAGGCTGGTTTAAGGTACAATGAAATACCAGCTATATTTGCCCTGGGAAGATCTTTCCTAAATAGCTCACATTAGATGGAGGTGAAAGAAAGGAGGAATTCAATTTTTTTTTTCCAACAGAATAACCACAGACCCACCCAACTCTGTACATTTCAGAAGAAATGCAGGATACTTGAACCATCTACAGAAAGGATGATTGTTTATCTGGTGACTCTACACACTCTCTGATAGCACATGTTGTAAAGATTTTTCTGCTGGTGGGTTTCCGCTCTAGACTTGAAGCATAATCTGTCATTTAGAGCAGCAATATTTTGAATTCCCAAGGAATCTCAGTAGGAGGACAAGAAAGTGCTTTGAATTGCAGTGCAACACCTGATCTGATCATTTTCCCTAATATTCCTCAGCTCACCCCTCACCGCCCCCCCACACTGTGAGATTCCTAGATGTGTTGCTTAATACAGAAGTCCAGCAAAGCAAGGAAAGAAGCTGTCACAGAACCATCTGGCCATTTCTTAATGTGCAACAGAAATCTATCGCAATGAGAAGGGTTGCCTTCTTTCAGTGATCCGATGGACATCATGAACTGGTAATTATCACTGCTTTAAAGCAAAGTACAGTGTTTGTTGCCAGTACGGGCCTTCTGATTTCACAATACAGCAGCACTTAGTTTGACTATGATTCTCTGTATTTATTTTCATAAGCAGATGAGTAACTATATGTTCTTAAGCTAAGATACTTTCCATACCAAAATAAACATGTGCTATTTGTGTTTCAACTGATACTATTCTTTCCATCCTTGCTTGCGTTGTGTCAGATGATTCAGTCAAAGCTAATGTTTACTAAAATCTTATGGTCTGGTGTGTGGAATCTAACAATGCTTTGATATTCTGGTCCAGTATAGTCAGAATAAATTTTACCATAAACTTCAGTGATTCTGGGATTTCATGCAAAGGGTGTATCCTAAGGAGCTTCCCGGAGGACCTTATCACATGGCTTGAGATGTGAGGTGAAAAGTCTGATTTTCCTGGGAGTGAAGTATCACAGCTAGTGAGGCAGTTCTATCTATAAT
>VXBO01006062.1:69616-198150 GCA_013400135.1 Rhinoptilus africanus | reverse complement strand
CTCGCTGCAGCTTCTGGCAAAGTGAATGAATGCCAAGATTGCCAGTGCATCAAAGGAAACATTTTTAATTTAAGTATGCATGCTGAGATGCAGCTGTGCCAATACATGCATATTTATTGGATCTGGCCAGGAGACAAATGCTCAGCTAATTAAACCATAGTAGTGCTGGCCAAGGTTTGATTCTAAAGGCCTGTGTTATCATAGACTTTTGATTTTGGTGGGTCTAGAAGCAATTTAAAAATAAAATAACCCTAGGCAATGCTAAACTTGGACACTTTGATAACCTAGTAGTTTGTTTTCAAAGAGATCAGGATAGGCTCTGGCAGAAGGCAGAGCATAGCTCAAAAAAATCATACTTACACTGGTATTTCCATACACTTCCATGTTATGGTATAGGTAGCTACTAGATGTTGCATCAGGATGCATTGCTATGACCAAGATGAGCTTAGGAACTAGTTTAGTAGGTAGTTTAGAGGGCCACATTAGCTGAATTATAAACAGGACATAGACAACTTTCAGTTAGTGAAGGGTTTGTTCACAACAGTTTCTTCTCATTAACCAGTACATAACATGAATAATCCAGTTTCAGAAAGTCTACCTCTGTGGAAGGAAAGGTACAGTAAGTTTTCTAACCGTTCACTTCTCTGTGGGCCTTTTGCAAGAAGATGGACACTGACACTTTTTTTGTTTTCTCAAAGGAATGTGTGCACTAGAAACTGCACTGAGACACTGCTTACCCCCGGGCAGGCCAGAGGTTGACTACCAGCTATTCACTTTCAGGGCCAAATTTTAAACAAGTGGAAGTTTACATGAAAGTAATTTATTATCCTTCTGATTTACATGCATTTTGAAGAATCTTTGTTATTCCAGGTATGTGGTAAAAACACCATATTGAAAATTGGAATGTATAATGTGTTTATTGTACTCAGGTACATCTGAAAGCCAGGCACTCAGGTGCCTGGTTTGGTGGCTCTGTAACATTCCCAGGTAGGCAGCATCACCAACCTCAATCTTTAAAAGAGCCTGTGTTCATAGTGTTCCTAATCACAAGAACGACTTAAAATTCATGAAATTTTAAAATAAGTGCATAAAAGAAGGGGTTATTGTTATTACTTTGGCATTTCAGCCTTAGGGTACACATTTTTTAAGGTTTACTGCATGACCATGAGGGCAAGCGATACAGTTAACAAAATAAATAAATGAAAACGAAGTTTAGACACTGACATAATGGTATGAATATAGAAACAGGAGTTTTAAGAAATGCATGAAATCTTTCATGTACAGTATAATCAAGAGAGCTGGAGCAGGTAACCACTTGAGTGGGATATTTTACCCCTTCTTGTGGGATCTTCGACCCCTTCTTCCATGAGTACAGATAGTAAATTGGTCATTGAATTTTTTATCTCCCTTGAGCCGGGATGTAAGGAGTGTCCTATCTACACGGCAGGCTGCGCTCAGATCAACTTACTGTGATGGAATTTAACTGAGAGAAGGAAGGGAGGAGGCAGGAAGAAATGGTTGAACATAAATTAAACAAACAAACAAATCTCTGTAGCCTACTATAACCCAAAACAAGATCAAGCATGGTTTTTTTCTTTCTGATTGCCTATGTGAGGTGTGGGGCTTTTTTTAACCTTTTTAAAAAAATCTTACAGCATAATATGCGTAGTCAGACAAACAGTTACTTTACACAGTGGGTAATTCTGAATAAAAATGTTGATTAACCAGAGAAAATCAGACTCTGAGCACCAGTATCATTCCTTCCTGGTCCCAGACTCCCAGCTTGTTTATTTAGTGTCACCCATAGTCTGTCATGGCTGACCTAAAACTATCAGAAACAGCCACAATTGCAGCCAAGCATAAACAAAAATCTGAACTGAAGGTGCAAGGGGACTGCCATTCTAGAGATAAGATCTACTGCTGTAATAGCCCTTGATTATGATGACCAAAAAAAAAAAAAAACAACCAGCAAATATACAGACACATTTCTGTTTATTTATACATGAAGGGAGGGAAGCAAATCATTTACAAAAAAGAAGGCATATAGGGAATAGGGTTTCATTACATGTCAGTGTTTCTCAACAGTTTATAAAACATGATTTTGTGAAACTAGAGGTTTGCTTGTGGTCTTCTCTGTTTGCTTAATGACATTTTGTAAAGTGCTAAAAATCACATGGAGATAGCAGAGAGAGAAAGAGAATCTGCCAGATGGTTATCTGTTGGTAGAGTGTTTTTCACCCTTTCTTCNTCTTCCATGAGTACAGATAGTAAATTGGTCATTGAATTTTTTATCTCCCTTGAGCCGGGATGTAAGGAGTGTCCTATCTACACGGCAGGCTGCGCTCAGATCAACTTACTGTGATGGAATTTAACTGAGAGAAGGAAGGGAGGAGGCAGGAAGAAATGGTTGAACATAAATTAAACAAACAAACAAATCTCTGTAGCCTACTATAACCCAAAACAAGATCAAGCATGGTTTTTTTCTTTCTGATTGCCTATGTGAGGTGTGGGGCTTTTTTTAACCTTTTAAAAAAAATCTTACAGCATAATATGCGTAGTCAGACAAACAGTTACTTTACACAGTGGGTAATTCTGAATAAAAATGTTGATTAACCAGAGAAAATCAGACTCTGAGCACCAGTATCATTCCTTCCTGGTCCCAGACTCCCAGCTTGTTTATTTAGTGTCACCCATAGTCTGTCATGGCTGACCTAAAACTATCAGAAACAGCCACAATTGCAGCCAAGCATAAACAAAAATCTGAACTGAAGGTGCAAGGGGACTGCCATTCTAGAGATAAGATCTACTGCTGTAATAGCCCTTGATTATGATGACCAAAAAAAAAAAAAAACAACCAGCAAATATACAGACACATTTCTGTTTATTTATACATGAAGGGAGGGAAGCAAATCATTTACAAAAAAGAAGGCATATAGGGAATAGGGTTTCATTACATGTCAGTGTTTCTCAACAGTTTATAAAACATGATTTTGTGAAACTAGAGGTTTGCTTGTGGTCTTCTCTGTTTGCTTAATGACATTTTGTAAAGTGCTAAAAATCACATGGAGATAGCAGAGAGAGAAAGAGAATCTGCCAGATGGTTATCTGTTGGTAGAGTGTTTTTCACCCTTTCTTCCACCTACAGCACAGAAGCCTTAGTTTTACACTGAAGACAGATTTGCATTAGAAGATACCACGTATGAATAAAAGTCTGATATATTATGCTTCAGGTGTGTGATAGATGTGTAAATTGCTGGTGGCACAGGTAATGAAGGTGACTCATGTGTGACAAAAAGTGACCATTATTTGGAAGATGTGATTTTCAGACAATTTTAAATTTTCATTGCAATCAGATTCCCTGAATTCATAGGGTTTTCTATAAAAATGGGGAAGAGTAAAAAAAAATTTAAAGACAAGCTTTAAAGATCTTGGTGTGTAACAATTGCTTTTGTTGCCAGAAAAACTGCTTGTGCTCCTCTGCAGAGTCATGCCAAGGTCTTGGTCCCTTGGCCATTTTAAAGGTCAGTTTCCCATCTTTAGCTTTAGGGTGACAAAATCTTTAATTTTCAGCATGTTATTAAGTTTCACTTGTTATTGTTTAAGTAAATGGTTAGGCTCAAAGCTCAAAACCTAAGTGAGTGTACGAGTGTGACTTTGCACTTTTCAAATGTTGCGTTTTACTTCAGTAAGCAGTACTTTGCACTATTTTTAAAGTTTGCTGAGCAGGTTAAAGGAGGGAAGAAGAAGAACTAGATGACTCTACTGGTTTCTTTTCAAAATATGTAAATTCAATAGTTTATTTGCAAACAACTGTACTGGGAAATTTTTGGTTTCTTTTAGAAATGGCTTTGATTTGACCCGTATCTCTTAAGTACTTCTGAAAATGTACCTTCTTTTTTTTTTTTTTACTATTAACAAAACCTTAGCTATGTCACAACTCAAGTCTTTTACATTTCCTCTCTATTTTCCTTTTATTCTTTCATCATTTCTCTTTATCAGGCTGGGCTGGCTATCCAATAGCGTGACATGGCAACTTTTACACACTTAGAAAGGAGCCAAGTACTAGTCACGAATGATAACTTCTCACATAGTAATGAGTGATTCAAATGTTGATTTTGAAGATATGTTTTATTAAAAAAAAAAACCTTTTCAATAACTATAGAACAACATTAACTTTCACTGATAATCCCACCTAAAAATGCTTAGGTATTAGGTGGGTCTGTCACCACATTGGCACAGGGAATCACCGTCTACCTGACCCTTCTCTTTGACTGGAAAGAACTGCAGTGTTGTTCTGTGTTGTGATTATGAGAAATGCTGGAGAAAGTACTCGAAGTTAAAGCATATTCATAAAAACCTCCAACCTGTTATTCTCACTTAAAATCAATAAAACTTCTGCTTGGAAATAATAAAGGTGGAGTATGTCCCATTTGTTTGTTAATTCTTCCTCTGTTTGCTTGCTAGTTACACATAAGTAGCTCTGTTAAGCAGATCTTGACTCTGGCCTTTATTACAAAATGCATGGGGGGATCCTGGTCTTTAAAAAAAAAAAAGGTCAATATGTCAATATGGGAAAGACATCAGAGACTAGAAGTTGATGAAACTTTCAAATTCACATTTTGTAATTTCCTGGCCAAGAATAACTTTCTGTAAAAGTCCCTTAAAATAAAACCAGCACACACTTATGTTGAATGCATGTCCAGATATATTTCTAACGAAAGGAGTTTTCAAGTGTTTTGAGATCCTTAAATGGAATGTGTTATGAAAGTGTTGAGTACTAATCTGTTCTTACATCTTTCATTCTATGGGAAGATATTTACCTGTTTGGAAAAAGCCATGTGGAATTTGTTGGTTATGTTTCATATACACAAAATGAAACATTCTTTGTAATTGATGCTGTAGACACTGCTTTTTGGGTCTGCTGCTAACTGTCCAATGTTAGTCTGCTGCCAGGACAAAAGTCTTCTTGAAGTTGGTTGGGTTTTAAAGATGCAGAGGGAGATCCTGCCTTCTTCTGGTGGATTAAATAAGGTGAAAGGAGAATTTCTACTACTAGGAAAGGATCTCTCCAGTACTCAAACCTCCTTAGGACTGATATCAAGCTCCCTAAGTATCTGCAACCTGACTGAAGGAATATAAGACTTCTCCTCGAATAATATTACACCATAGCTGGCAGCAGTGTTGCTCAGACCAACAGATTTTTGCAGCAAGCGATCTGTCTTCCTGGGTTACTGACCAGGGCCAGGTTTGGCTGTAGATTTGAGTGTCCTGTTGCATGCAAAACCTCAAAAGGAATTTGGCTGCCAAGGTACTGATCATGCATGTATCCTCTTTAATACAGTGAGACTGACTGGGAGAGTGCACATACATTTCAAGATACTGCCAAGAAAAGTGAGACTTGTTCATCATTCTACTGTTAAAAAAATTACCTGCATCCAGGACAGGCAAATGCATTCTGAGGGTAAAAAGCCTTTGCTACAGTTTTCCATACTTGAAGACGTGAATGTTTGCTATTCTGCCTTCTAACTTTGGCACTTTGGTGTGCTGCACTCTCAGTGCAGACATTTGTGAAGCTAGGAAAGACCCTGGAAGGAGAAGAAATCAGAACAAATGCAAAGCTCAGTGTCTGCGCAGAGGTGAAATGTAAGCTTTCAGTGACGTAGAGCCACAGTGCTGTACTGTGGCTAGAAGCTGTTCACCCTTGAAAGCTTTTCAGGGGTCAGGCTGAAATATGTATCTCGGTCAGTAACTACAGAGTATGTGTCAGTAGCATTAAAATTGCCAACACATTTCACAATTCTTTTGGCTTTCTTAACACAGACAAGCATTTTTACCGAGGTTTATTTTACTCAGATACTAAATAGGTAATGCTGGGAATACCGTGTAACTATATGTTGGAAACTAATTATATACTTTGATTTATTCCAGAGCCTCAGACTCAGTCCTCGATTGCAAATAACTTGGGATAGCAAGTAGCTGATGAGTAACTGCACCCTGTAAGTTTTCAATGTAAAGTTCTGCAGCATTTGGTAAACTCATTTAGAATGACTGTATTCACTGTTTAGTGATCTCATTGTCCTACTTAACAAAGTATGATTTATTTTTGTCATTCTAGTGTTATGTACGTTCTGTGTATTCTTTGTTAATTTTTAAGAATTACTGGTATCTATGAATTTCAAACTGTGATTTGCAAAGAACATGTTGTTCAAAAAGGCAGTGGCTGCTCAGCTTGTGTTAATGCTTCTCCCTGTTTTCAGCTGCCTTATTGCAACAAAAAGTAAAAATACAGCATTCTAATGATGCATTTTTTTTTAATAAGTAATATTTGGAATTGCCACAGACAGGTAAAGCAATTGCAAATGGAAAAGGAAGTAACCCACGCTATAGTCTCTTGATTAAGATAGATACTATAGAATACTGTATGTCTGATTTCAGCAACTTTTCCTTTATAAAACCAAGTTTGCTTGGACACCAGCAAGATGAACTAACTGTGTAATGTTATTTGACTTGGTAGCAGAGCTTCCTTATTCTTCCTGCTCATTAGAATATATACCTGGAGTCCATCTTGAATTTTGGCCCATAGTCTTTTTGTGTAGGTCTTAAAGACAGCAAAACTCCCTTGATTCTAATTTGTGTTGCTGCACCTACAGTGGCAAACACAACAAACATATGTTTATATTTCTCATTAGTTGTTTGTAATTATTCTGATCAAACCAGGAGAAAAGAATCATGGCGCTTTTTTAATTACATTTTTTATTATAATTTCCTGTTTTCAGCATTTTATAACTTGACTGGAAAAAAATGTTTTGGGCTGAAATCATAGACAAGGTCTCAGCTGCAAGAAAACATTTCACTCCAAATTTCAAAACGCATAGATAGCTGTATCATATTCAAATACTGCTACAAATCATAATGAAGCCTAATTAGAGTTGTATGCCTCTTAACACTGACAAGATTCCTCAGGAATTTAGCACAGTTTTACAGGCAGGCTGTGTTAGTATGGGAAGCTGCCACTGCCTGGTCAAAAAGGAGGTTCTGTGAACTTAAACCCCTAAACCATTAAAAACCTCATTGACTAGCTGTTGCGGGCATGCTTACCCTTTTATTTGCTACAGGATTTCTTTTGATTTGAGATAATGAAGATTCCGCTCACATCTACTAAACATAGAGTAAATATTAATTATAATAAAGTTTTCTTTCTCAGGGTAATGAATGGACTTTTGAAACTCCTGTCTGGCAGTAATAGTGAAAACTAGCTATTACAGTGCACTAGTTATGTTGTTGAAAGCTAATACTTCATTACAATGGTACCTGAGTACTCAACATACACATTCAATATACACGAAGTCTTAATTTGGCCAAATAAATTGAACGTAGACCTTTATGCCATACTTTCACATCTGTATGTTGTTGAAAATTGGAACTATGTTGCCTCTGTCTCAGTTTTTCTTTGCTTCCATCTTGACAGTGAATTCATGTTGTACATTCTTGTTAAAGCAAGAATTTTTGCTCTGAGAGTTATGTTCAAATTCCATCTTTGGACAGCTTCGTATTTATATGCCAACTTTCAGTCAACTTTATTTTTGTTTGCAAGTGGAAATTTATTCCCTGCTGGGGTTAATAACAAAATTGTATTTGTATGAGCACAGTTTCCTCTTGTAAGTAAAGCAGTATGTACCTAAAGAATTTTTTGAAGGATGGGAGCCTGAACAGCCAAAACCTGTTCATCTTGATGTCCTCTTTGTGCTTTAATTGCAGCTGGTAATTGAGCAGATTGTGTCAAATATTATTGTGCCTTCTTGTATTTTACTACCTATGGATAGAAGTGCCCATAATCTCTATTCCTGGTCATTATTTTTCAGAATAATTTTCTTTAATTTCTATCTTGGTCTGGTTTTTTGTACTCTTGTTATTTCAAATCCCATTACAGCTAAGATTATTCAATTCTTTAAAAGGTTAAACTCTTACACCTTAGTTCTCTTCCATTCCTCACTATTATTTGACTTTTAATTACTGTGACTGGGAAATGAAGAAATGTTGGTAGCTTTATATTTGTATATATTAACTTAAAAACATGAGAATTTCTTTCCACATGTGGATGTCACCTTTTTCATGTTCCTGTTTTTCACCATGCAGTACAAATATAATTTCTAACATTACAACAGACAATGTATAATATTTGACCAAATAACTGGATCATTTAACTCTTCTCTTCATAGTAAGTGCTCTGCCTTCTATTCTTCATGTTCCCAACTTTGGCTTCTTGTCATTAATTAAAAATGCTAACCTATTTCAGTCACTACTGACTGTCAACCCTATATTATTTTAAGTATAAATAACTCTTAAAGTCTGCATCCAAAGCCTCACTTTAGAGTAATCTTGTAATCTTTGAACTCATGAAAAGGAAGATGACAAGCCAAATTCTGCCCTCATCCAGAATGTACCTCAACAAAGCATTGAACCACACACTTACCTCAAGCACGTGACTTAGTCCCCAAGTCATGAGTTAGTTTCAAAGTAACTTGTTGAGATGAAGCTTTACGCTCTGTAGCTCAAGAGAAAATCCACTCTCTATTCAATTTCTACGAGACTTATGACAATAAGAACAAATTCTAGAACCCACCATTTTGTCAAATACTTTCTACAGCTAGTGTGGTATGATTTCTTGTTTATGTGGAAGGAACTACTACCTGATATGTGGCCTTCTCCCACTCTTATGTTCTGCTTTATCAGTTTTGTATGTGTATTCATCCACATATGCGTTCAGACATGCATGCTTCTTTGTAAACACAATTCATTTTACTTTTAACTTTTACTTGAAATTACTTTTATTTTGTTAAAAAAGGTGGATAAATAAGCAGGTTTAATTTAGCAAAACAAGTCAGATTCTGGTCTTCATAGACTAATTTCTCAACAATGTATTCATCCTCAAGTGATGAGAAAATTTTTGGCCCTGTTTGTTTCAGAAATAATGTTCTTACACGCTATATGTATGCAATTTCAGAGGTTTTGGAAGTTTAATTGAAAATCTTATACATACAGTAGTTTGTCAGAAAAGGGGCGACACCAAAATCCTTCTGCTTTCCATAAAAGGAAATCATGATAATAAAATTAATCACTTATCACAAGAAAGTTTTCTATGTGAGTTGTATTTAAAACTTCATGGTAGAGTGATGAACAACAAAATTTCTGTTTCTAGCCTCTGATTTAAAGTTTCTTTTTTGTCTCCATCCAATGGTAACAAAGTCCATGACTCTTAAATTTTGGAATTTTCTCACAAAAGCTCATTCTTGATAAACAGTTACAATAAAATTAATACTTTATAGAAATAAAAGAAACCAGTGGTTTCTCCAAGTTTCCCTCTTCTCCCCTTGCAACTTACTGTATAAACATACCTACAAAACTTCCCCCAAAATAGTAAGAATCAGTTTTAAAAATAACACTCAACATCATATGAAGCTCTTTCCTAACATGTCGAAATTTCATTCAGGCTGCCACTGTGGTAAATATTTCTCTCCCCTTCTGCTCCCTCCCTTCTCCAAATCTTGGGTGTTTTCTATGATTCTGTGTCATTGTGAGGTAAAATGTCAATATGTGTAATGACACAGCACAGTGAAAACACATATTTTAATATTCATGTAAACTCATGTAATTGTAAATCAGGCTGTGCCACCCGCTATCATAACATACTTCATGTGAAAAGATGCTAAATTTACTTGACCTACTTTCATCTTCATGTTTAGGAAACAGGGTATAAGAAGTAAACAAAGTAGTTGTGCCTCATGCAGGAGATGATTATTGTTTGAATTTATGATTCATGCCTTGAGCAAAATTTTGTTTGTGGCCTCATTTGCAACCATAATTTACAACTTTACTAGGGATATACTGTGTATTTGGGAGGTTATATATTAGGCGTGCTTTGTACTGGAACAGTTTTCTAGCTTTGGGTGTAGTATTTGCTATGTTTCTGGTAGCTATAAAATTTCTTGGCATAACATTTATTATAGTAAATATGGACAATTTTTTTTTTTTTTTAATGGCAATTCCCCTTAGGAATGTCCTATTGTGTTTACATCAATGCACTTTGTTACAGCTAAATCGAACTAGTTTTTAAAGAAGTTGTTAATCCTACAAACAAGGAGTCATTACTTTTTCAGTATTTCCTAGCCCCAGTGTTCAGCTTTTAATAACGAGTGTCTCATTTTAGCTAATCTGTATTTCTAACCTAATCTAAGTCCAATATAGTGATATGTTTCTGGAGCCCCATGAAGTCATATTTTCTTATAAAGATGATAATTACAGAATTATTACATTATTTGATAAATTAGGTTGAATTACCTTAGATCTATTAGACTAAAATCTATGAAGGATGATGTTTTGGAGAAAAACTTAAAATAAGATAGGGCAAAGTAATAGATTGCCTAATATGTGCAGAGTATAATCATGTGCTGCAAAGAAACTATCATTACAAAATGGACTTTTCTATCTTTAATGTTTATGAATCTATTATTCTCTTTGTCTTGTTTACTGTGATATTCCTCTGAGTCGTCAGATAAAGTCACAACTAATAGAATCATAGATGATATTTTTTCTGATGTTTTTTCTTTTTGTAATGCACGTTTCTTTCTGAATCCAGACTGTTAATAGATAAGATCTGTTTTTGAGTTACAGAAATGCTGTACTAACCCTCAGTTGGCAGGAGGCAATAATTTCACCATTGTGTTTTGTCTTTCAGAAGGCAGAAGTTTCTAACCATACCCTGAGGAACAGTCCTAGAAGACTGCTCCAGATCCTGCCGTCTCCATCAAAAGACACAAGGGCTGACCCTGTCCCGGACTTCTTAGGCTCACTGTCTGCCTCAACACACACTGTCTAAAAAGGTGGTGTGCAGGACCTGCCATTGGGCTCCTTTTTTTTGCGTGAGTCATGGTGATAGAATTTAGTGAAAGCAAGGTGTGTTGTATACAGAATTTACTAGCTCTATCACCATTCATGCAATTCTTTCATTTTTCTGTTAAATCTATGAACTCCCAACTTTATAAAATGCTAAAGGAGATCTTAGTGCTGCCTTTGTACCTGAGAAGAATGCAGTGAAGATCTCTCCTTACACCCACTTTATCTCACCTTTAGTACCCTTTAAGCCCAAGAAAGGAAAGCATCCAGTATCTAATGGGAAGCAAAAGACAAGATTCCATGTCTTCTTGGACTCATTCTAGCCATCCACTCCACTGCTGTGGAACCAAACATTATGGTTCCATGGTGATGACAAAGGTGGAGATGATGGCCCCATTTATTATTATTCTCAAAGGGGAATCTAGAATGAACTAACCTCCCTACCCTCACTCTGCTCCTAAAGAGAACTGAGGAGTAGCAAGTCTCAACAAACTCATGTTACTCGTAGGCAATGATCCATGAGGGAGTGGAGTCTTATTTACTAGATTTAAAGTCTTAAGGAATATGCCAAATCACTTTTCAAAGGCAGGATCATTTCACCTACTTGTGCGAGGTAAAATTCAAGAATATTAAAAGGGAGAAAATTACTGAATGATAGGGAGCTGCCATCATAATACGTACTGCTTCGTGCTTGAACATTGTAACTGTCAAACTGATTCTATTATGAAAAAGAGAGTAATTTTACATTATTTAATATTCACAATATGCACATATTGAATGGAAGTGTATGTAGAATATAAGGCCCTATTTCAGCATAAATGAAACTTTAATCACAGGAGTGCTGCTATTGATTTTAATTGGATAACTCTTATTCTCACATTTATGCATGTGCATAATAAATAAGAAGCTACTAACAAATATATTTAAAAATAACTCTGATATTACTTTCAAGAAAATATAAAAGATCTTCTAGCTTTTCCAAGTGCTTCTTACTCAGTTTGTGGGACCGATCCTCCAGTTGACATTGTCTACTAACATCAGTCTGGACCTTTCCTTAGGTATATGGTTTGTATCAAAATAAATGAGAACAAAATTTAGTTTAATTAGGGTTTTTCCCAAGTACTGAAGATTTAATGCTGCTATAGCTAGCTAGCTCATTCGTGGTCAGATGGGAAAGATGGAAAATATGGTAAAATGTAGGAAAATGTAGAACAGATTACTTTGCAGACTGGAGGACAAACCTTATGAGGAACGACTGAAGGAACTGGGGTTGTTTAGCCTGGAGAAGAGGAGGCTGAGGGGAGACCTCATCCCCCTCTACAACTACCTGAAATGAGGGTGTAGAGAGATGGGGACTGACCTCTTCTCCCTGGTGACAAGTGATAGGACAAGAGGAAAAGGGTTCAAGTTATGTCAGGGCAGGTTCAGATTAGATATCAGGAAATATTTTCACACTGAAAGGGTTATTAAACATTGGAATAGGCTGCCCAGGGAGGTGGTGGATTCACCATCCCTGGAGGTGTTAAAGAAAAGGGTAGATGTGGTGCTTAGGGACATGGTTTAGAAGTGGCTTTTGTCAGGGTAGGTTAATGGTTGGACTTGATGATCTTAAAGGTCCCTTCCAACCTCAGCGATTCTATGATTCTATGATTCTGTGCTTGAGATGTACAGGTAGACAGAAAACATTGAAATGAAGATATGATATAGACAGGGAGGTCTGAAGAAAAGCAGACAAATTGTTTCTAAATGCACAAAGGAGCCAACGTGAAACACAGAAACTTGTACGCTGTTCATGATCTGCCGACAGACTTCTGTGTCAAGCCTTGTCTTCACACTGTGTGCCAGGGCCAGCTGCGTGCTGGCCACCCTTCCAGGGGAGTGGAGGCCCAAAGCGGAGGTGGAGAGCGGCATGGTTTGCCACAGCAGTGGGAAGTGACTCCAGCCTCCTCTCCTCTCATGTTGCTTCTCCTGTACTCTCCACATGTCCTGATCTTTTTGAGGACCTCACCTGGACATGGCAAATAGTTTATTGATTTACCTTAATGTTCTGGTACAACACATGAGGAGTATAAGTTGCTTTGGAAAAGTGCTCCAAAAAACTCTGTAGGTTTCCCGAGGGGCTACAGATAGCCAGTAACTTAAAGGCTGTCAGAAACCCTACCTTTTTTCTGAAGCCTGGCCGCCAGAACCGTTTCTGCCTACTTTGAAACTTGTCAGGGTGCTGCTTCTGCATTGCATTCAGTGATGTAATGTAAAATACAGACATAGCTCTGGAGTAGAGAGTGGCACCTAGGATTTGCTCACCCTTCTGTGATCTTCAGCCCCTCCATGGTTACATCAATAACAACCCACCAAATTGCCCTCCACTGTGCCCTATTCCTCTTGCTTTATTTGCTGCATAAGAGCACAGCATTGTCAGATTGGGTGAGGAATATTTTATTTTATTTTATTTTATTTTATTTTATTTATTTTATTTTTAACAGTTGAGAAGTAAACCTGTTAAGGGGCTTCCCTTCAGCCACCTTCCTCCAGCTGGGTGAACTAGCTTCTTAGGACTGTAAGGTAGAAAAGGGAGAGAACTTGCCAGAAGTGACAATAAAATAAAAATATTGATTTATTATATGAAAAATAAATATTGTATAAATGGAAACACCAATGAAAAGGCCAATTATAGGTGTAAATACAGATGGTTATTTCCAAACAGATTTTAGAAATTAATTTTCTAGATGATTCACGGTATTTTAGTAGTAAGTGCTAATATTAGGAGAGTGACATGAAGATATCTGAAGTCATTAGGTCTAATCACCCATGTTTCTCCCATAGCATAGGAAAATTGTGCCAATATCTTAAAAATGACAGGTTTAAATATCTGCAATAACAGTGCAAATTTTTGGTTTCAGCAAGTATTTTCAATGTTACTGCCTTTACATAATTACCTTAATGTGAAAAAAAAAAAAAGACATATCATGCTCCATTGCTCCTTGTGTGCACTTTAAGGAAAAAAAAAATCTTTCTATAAAAACCTGCTTAGCTTTAATTGAGCAAAAGGATTCATATGGGGTCTGGACTCGCAGCTCATAATTTCTGTAGACAGGTTAGGTTGCTGTGTGATGATCCTAATTAAATTATATAAAAGCATTGAACTAGATAAACCAAAGTAGCTGCTCCATCAGTTCATCAGGTGAATTAACCATGTGCAGGAGTCTGAATTTGTTCATACGTTCCTGCTCCTTTTATACCCTGATTTTTTGCTGTTAGAAGTGCCCCTCCGAATGGCTCTGCTGAGCTGCTGTTATCCCTTTTGGTCTATAGGTGGCAGCATTGTCAGGTTTTCTGGCATCCGAGGCTTCTCTCAAGAATTTTATGCTCTCCTCAAACCTCCCCCACTCATCCACGCTGTGTGATCAGGACTGAGTTAACATCATTACATACTCATGTCAGGTAAAATAAAATGGACCGAAATGTTCCCAAAATTAAGCTGCTTTCATTCTGAGCTTCTTTTTCTTTCATTTACTTTTTCTCTTTTTTTTCCTCTTTATCGTTTTCTTTCTANTTCCCTTCCCTTCCCTTTTTTTCCTTTTTATGGCAAATACAACTATGTTGCAAAACAGTCTTCCCTCCTTGGTGAAGCACATGCTGTGGAAATCATACTCTCTCAGCCTTAAAAGTCATGACTTCTCAAATTCTTCGTGTGTTTGCTTATTTCACTCAGGACAGAATTTTTTTTGAGATCTGTAGTAGTCCCAGTCATCAGGGGATTCTTGTTTCACAGATCTTTCGGCAAACTACCAAAACCAAGAAAAGCATCTGTATTTCTTAATGCTTTAAGTTTTGGGTTTTTTGGTTTTTTTGTTTTTTTTTTTTTTTAAATACACTTCCATTAAAGGCCAATTTTCCTTATTTTTTTATACTTAAGTGAACTGTATTTATCGTAGAATCATAGAATGAGAGGGGCTGGAAGGGACCTTAGTAGATCATCTAGTCCAACCCCCCTGCCAGAGCAGGGCCACCTTAGAGCAGGTTGCATAGGAACGCGTCCAGGCGGGTTTTGAATGTCTCCAGAGATGGAGACTCCACCACCTCCCTGGGCAGCCTGTGCCAGGGCTCTGCCACCCTCAAGGTAAATTTATGTAAATTCTTAAAATTAGTAGAACTATTTATATAAGCATTGGCCATTGAAAGGAAGATTAGGCAGTGATCCCTTTTTGATTACATATATTTTATGATATATTATTTTCAGTGTATTGTGCTTTCTGTATCATCTTTTGTGATGTCATAAATGAAGACATCATGAGGTCATAATTTTTCTACTCCTCGTTCCCTTTTACCTTTCTTCCTTCATTTCCCCAAGGGAAGGAAATTCTCAAGTAGAGGTTGAAAAAATTGTTTAAGTATTACCGAAAATATAAACCAAAGTTGTTTCCTTAATAAATATAATTAGCTGTATATATTGCATTTTCAAGAGCTAGTACTGATGTTGGGACCAGCTCTTTAAATAAAATAGGACCTCTGTAGTCTCTGGAGAGAACATGCATAAAGCAAAGTAAATGATTTTCTGTCAACACTAAGTAGACAGGTGCTTACATTGAACAGCATTCTAATATGTCTCTGAATATTTATGTCTTCTTTTTCAAATGCATTGCCCATGAATGTCACAGCTGTCAAACGTCTGTATACAAGAAGATAAAAAATGAAATTAATAAAAGGCAGATCAACATTTTGTTTGTTTAGGCCGCTTTTTCCTATTGCATTTACAGAGGTTAGCAATGTTGAGATGCACAGGTATACTGGTACATTCTGAGGAGCTGAGTGAAACGCAAAGTGATTAGTTGTATTTTGTGTTGGAAAAGGTATACTTCCCATTATTTAACTTAGATATAATCAATGAAAATAATGATTGAAAGTGCTATGGGCTGTTCCTTTATCCTCTGTCTATTTGCTTCACAGATGGGGACCCTGGAAGGAGAGCTTTGGCAGTTCAGTGCTGCCAGAACTAAAAGGGTTTTTTGGTGGGGCAAGTTCTGAACAAAACTATACAATGTGAAAGGACAGGTGAGCCACCACTGCTGCCTGGAAACTGTTACTAGAGAATGGATTTGGTTTTAAAATAGTTCTAAAAATCTGAAGGCTATACATATTAATGTAAAATTTACTGTTTATGGCCATCTGTGGAAAAAATGCATTGATGCATCTTTGCAAGAGTTTGAAAGAGCTTAACGATAACATGGCTTCCATTTTATACAGAATGGTGCTGAGAGAATGAGTGTTTTCAATGCAGGCTAATTGGCACTTGCCCACTCAAATATAGATGCCAGAGGCTGGATATTGCCTGCTCTTAGTCTATATTCCTTGGTGAGTACTTTGCTGTAAGGTTTCAGGTTAACTTTGAGAGCCTCAAGACTGTTTCACCATCTCCCCCCATGAGCTCAGAAGACAGAGAAGTCCCCTGTCAAAACAATTCAACATATCGTTCAAACTGAGTGATGCAAGCTATTGCAGGACAAAGAACAATGGACATAATACAAATGATAGACAAAGATTTTTAACATTACTGTGAAAACATTAACTTAATACAAGAGAACTGCAGAATGGTTTCGGTTGGAAGGGACATTAAAGATCATCTAGTTCCAACCCTCCTCCCGTGAGCAGGGGTAAACTTCATTATGTTTTCTCAGTATAGCTGATAAGACTAATGTTAGGTTTCCTGAATATCCAGAGTTTCTGTGGTGTGTGGATATCATATACTCTGAAGCCTTTGCACAACAGAAAGCGCAGATACAGTCTCTGTAGACAGGCATGTGCTTGAAACGCACAATCTTAAGTGAAGCACGCAGCCATAACGAAAACTGTATTATCCTTTCATGGTAAATTTTCAGTCAGACACTAAACTGGTTTTTGGCAGCTGTTATCCCTTTCAGAAAACTTGTCCTGAGCAATCCTCAGCAGAGGAGACAGTTAGCACTCGGTACCAAGTGAATCCGTACAGAGTAACAGGACTGAGGACACCAGGGCTGAGGAAGTGGGTGCAGTTGGCTGTGAGTTTTCAGATGAGCAGATGCTTGGGGGAAAATACCAATAAGTCAAAAACAATGTTTCATAAAAGCATATCTCTCCACAGATTCCAGGAAAACATGGGCCTATTTGCCAGCTATAGTGGAAGACAGTGTAGCTGGAAATAGATGGAAATCTTTAGATTTTGCATGCGTTACCCATAGAGACACAATGCCTTCTCTGTGTTCCAGCCACAGATCCTGGGAGGAGATGGCATTTGGAAATGTCTACATTGTGAACTGCACAGGTTTCCAAATTCGGTTTATATTCCTACTGTTTTATTTCCAGAAATGTCATAGAAGGGTCCTTGGATTCTCCTTAAAAATTGCTTAGATGACAACAGAACAGATGTCTGTGATTTTGGGATATGACTAGCATTTGTTCCAGCTTTGAAAGGTTCAGAAGCTCATGGAGATTTTTTAGGTCCACACAATTATCTGGTTACTAAGAAATGATTTAGAAGAAACGATGGTCTTGTGGAGATAAGCATGGAAATACTTATCTCCTGTGGAGATAAACATGGAAATACTGTACTAGGTTCTTCCTGGGATAGCAACTCTTAAAACATGTTGTTTCTTTGGCTGCTGGCATATAAGGTCAATGCAGCAATGCGTAAAGCTGAGAACAGAAGGTATGTTTATCTGGTAAGAATCTGAGGTTTCTTTTATCCTAACTAGTGTTGTGGTTTAGAAAATGAAAATGAGCTGGTGTGGCCAGCAAGATAACTAAAATACAGAAACAAAAGGAAAAAATCCATTCTGGACGGATGTATGCCACAATAAATCTCTCCATGTAGAGTGAACAAAGAATATTTTTAACAATAGCTTCTTCAAAATTTTTGAATTACTCATGCTTTCACTTAGGACTTGTTCAATCAAAATCTTTTTTTTAATGACATATGTTTGATGTTCATGTCTATTGTGGTTACGTTCTAACATATTTTGGATCTGGTGACACGCTACATCTAATAGCAAGAAAATAAAAATTAGATCACACAGATCACACATGGAGTGTATTTGCTGCTAAAACATGAATGTTCTGAAACATATTATCTCTCATTCTTTACATTAAAACTATGCAATTGTGTTTAAAAGTTTCAGCAAATATAAAGCTAATTGGTCACATCTAGCCTAGTATAAATTTGATTGAAAGTTTCTAATACCATACAGATACTTCAAATGACATAAAAGAAACAAATAAGGAGAAAATATTTCAAATCTTAATTCACATGTACAGTCTTTTAACAGGCAAATCATTCCCTGAAATCACCAGGAACTATATAGAATTTGTGGGATTAGACTCCAATTTTCCTCTTTCCTTAGTATATATTGTGAAGTCAGATTGTTATCATTTGAACTACATGTGTTGCACTAGCAACACAGTGAATAAACTCCATGCTTCACTGTTAAGAAATGGACTTTTCCTGTGACATTGAGATAACACATATAATTCCAGAACTGGACCACATTTGCAGCATACCATATGAAACCACTATGTTTGTATCTTTGGGAATTACTACAGTGCTTGCCTGAAAATAAGTATAGAAATCTGTGAAGTCGGGCTCACAGGCATAACTAAGGGAGAAGCATCTTGGTGAGAAAGGATGAGCCTAGCAATTAAAAATCTTTGAATAAAGCCGCTGCTTGCCTTCAAAGACATTCACAACAATATCTTATGGTATGTACGATAATTTGTCTTTTTCTCTGTAGCTTATGCTATTGTACCTGGTGAACTGTTCCGTGAGATCAGATCAGAGAACAATGAATAAATATAGATTAGTTCTGCCTTAGGTTGCAGAGAAAAAATAAGTCAGTTTCAGATTTTTCTCTGTGTCTGATTTCCTTTGCTCTCGACACACATTGAAAATGGGTTCTGACATTTTTTAATGCAAATGTTTTTTTAAATGCTGACTTTCTGAGTAGCATTTAAAAGAGAAAGAACTATTTACTGAGTTGCTTTACATATTTTTTATATGAAATCTGTACTACAAAGCTGATACAGTGAAGAGTTATTTGACAAGCCCGCAACCTCCATTGTTAGTTCGGGGCTAAATTTCTCTAGCGTGGCAGTTCCTTTTCACTTCTGCCCACAATCAGCGATTCATTCCAGGCCTCCAGAAGGGGAAGGAGGAGTGTTAGCTGGTTGTATTCCCTCAGCATCCTCCTGCTTTTACTGGCATGAGGCCGTACTGCTGCGGTAATCAAGTCCCGTGTCTGGACATGAGGGAGGAAAACTTTGACTTTACCGAAGTCGAGTGATTCTTTGCCATTAACTTCAAAGGATATTTTATGCTTAGAGCTTAAGCTGTGTAGATAACTTCAGTTAATGATTTAGGCTTCATTTAAGTGCCAACGTGTCAGAGGACTGAGGGGTTTCAGCCCTTCATTAGCACCACCAAGTACAGGGGGAATTACACCACATTTCAACTCGGCCACAGTGCACTAGACCTCAGATTCTTGTCATATATTGCCACTGCTACCATAAAATCACAAATAATCCATTGAGAATATTTCATTATCTAGTAAAATCATATCCAGATTGAAATTTCATTGATTTAAATAACTGACTCATTGCTAATTCCAAATATGCTGGTCACAGAGGTTTCAGTGGACCATAAAATTGGAAAGGGATCACTTTGAGTCAAGCACAATGTTTAACTTAATAAGAAAAGAATTGCTTAAATCATATTTCTTCTTAGAGAAAATTTATTTTGCAAATAATTTGGCAAAAATGAGGCTACATTTGTTTGCATGAGGCTGGACTTAAGCAATCATTTTGGATAAAAAAATGTCATTAGCTCTATTTAGAAGATAGGTCCTATTATTTTATTAGCTCCATTTAGTACGTAGGGCCTGTTAATATAGAAATCTTCAGTAGTTCTGGACAGGATGTGAAAGAAGAATGATGAAAGTAATTGAACCTGCAGGGAGGGAGAGAATAAGTAACAATGTAATTACATGAATTGGAATTTGTCCAGATCTCTAGAACTAGAAAATGCCAAAATGCTACTTAGCAAGATATTTGTATTAAAAAAAAAAAAGTTATAAAAGTTTCTACACTTGTGCAGCAACAAATCTTCAATCTTTAGCATCAACTCTGACCTCCCATTCCCTCCTGGGCGAAGTAACTTCCTTCTCTTTCAAAGGAATGCTTTAAACTAGTCTATTCCCGAAAGAGAACAATGCCTCTTTCTGGAAATCTACAGCCTTTTTCCCCACCGCATTGACTTTCCTGTTTAGAAACAGCTCCCTGGTGAGCACAAATTCCCCCACATTAAAAGTCCACTTAATTTTGTTTCCAGTTTTCCAGAAAAATACATAAATGCAATATATTTCTATTTATGGTGCATTTATAGTAAAACTTTATTATACCAACTAAATATACATTGAACCAATTACAATCAATCATTGTACTGTAATGTTACAATAATATTAAAACTTAGTATATTATATGAATTACACATGTAAGTCTCTGCCGACATAATCTCTTCCTTAATGGATTTTCTCCTGCTAGTCTCTGCTAAATCTAAAAGTTCCAAAATTATTGTGAACTCTAGAGTAAACGACATCCACAATCATGTTTACAGCACAGTATATACTACTACTTCTGTGTATAAATATGCAACGTGTATTGTAACACATACAGTATCTTTATTTTTTTTTCTTATCCAGTGTTTAATCCTATATGGAAAATGGTCTCTAGTGATCTGTATGCTGGTGGTGGCTTTGTGCATATTTCTAAATCAGAGAAAACAGGGCACCTCATTGATCTGAAAATTTAAAAACCAGTACTATCTCCATCACTATTGATACAAAATTAGCTGGCTTTGTGTTACACAAACACATGGTTAAAGATAGGTTTGTAATGCAGTGCTTCTTCAAGTGTGAAGAGGTGTAGGTGAACCTTTGTGTGTAAGCTACTTTACACTCATTCTTCTTGAGTGGTTGACAATAAATTAATGTCAAAAATCAATTTAATTACTGTGATTGAGGTACTTGGGGTTTTTTTCAGGGAAAACCAAAGGCTAATAATTCATATTTTCCAGGAATATCTTTGATTTAATTTTCCATTTAAAATCTGAATCTTTGAATTTATACATCTTTGCTAAGTTTGGTATGGAACTGGGCCTATTTAATTACAACCAGTAACAATTTGTGTGTGTTTGAGTCAGCTATTTTAGTAAACACATTTAAATTCAAATATATTTGTAAGACCAGAAGGTTGTTCTAAATCTGTTGCCCATTTCAGATCATAAGCCTGGATTATAGGTTTACAGCACTATTTTCCTTCAGTAGCAATTTGTAAACAAAAAAAGGACACATAAAAATGCAGAAAAAACCCTGTGAAAGGATCCTCAGAGTTTTTGTTAATAATAAAAGCATTTCAAGGTTGCTGGTCTACCTGAAAACGTAGCATGGGATACTTTAAATTGCATTTCTTCTAAGCCATGAGAAGTTACATTTTCATAAAGAACATAAAAGTTGAGCTGTTTCAAGCAAAAGCTACCCTGTGTTTATATACATAATTTTCTCTCTATATAAAGTGTAGAAGAAAGTCTACAGTTCCTCTGAGAAATATTTCTTGAATTGTCATCAACTCCTATAGGCCAGACAAATAAAATACATTTGTCTGCCCAAAGAAATGCAGAATATTCCAACCATCTGTTGATATTAGCTGTAAGCTGAGCAAGGAGTAATAGAAAGACATGATCAATAGAAAAGGAGTTAAGAGTTTTTCTCTTTACTGATGGCCAGATTTTGATTTTTCTGCCGTGTTTTCGATCTTCAAATATGAAACTTAATAACCTTATTCCAAAAATACCTAATTACTACTGCTTATTAAGAAAGTAGGAATGATGCCTCTGAAGGAACATGTGGACTGTTCGATGTTGGTAGCAACTGAGTCTTGTCTGGCTTTCATAGTGTTGACTTATGTACAGTACTTAACTCAATGGAGACACAATCCTTTTTTTGCAACATCATAGTAGATGAAGAGAACGTTAAGACACATTTTTTTGAGGTTTCAGGTGATATCTACAGGGTGTGCAGGGAGGGCACCTCTTCAAAAGAGGCAAAACGACCAAACAACAAAACGGCCAAACGGCAGGTTGCAGTGGACCCACCGCCCAGGGCCAAACAACCAAAAACTCCCCCACTGGCACACACAGAAGGGATGGGATGGAAACTTGCAATGGCAAGGATCAGCAGGAGGAAGAGACTTCCCCCAAAGCCTGAGGTGCCCTTGCAGAACCGCTTTGCAGATGAAAGAGGAAAAACCAACCACACCAGGAGAGATTCTGGCACTGAGTAAGGCAGCCCAATCTGCTCCCCGTATAACAACCAGTGCAACTAATAAAAAGCGATGGGTGAGAGTACGCTCTTCTGAGAAGTACAGAGGCATCTTTTTGCAGACCTGACACTCTCTAGAGAGGTGTGCTGCTTACTGGGGGCTTTTATCAGGTATGTCACCAAGAGACTAACGAGCCTCATACAGCCCACTGACTATTATCTGCTGCTCCTGTTTCACACAGGCACCAGTGATACTGGTCTGAGGAGTATCAAGAAGGACTACAGAGGCTTGGGAGTGGCAGTAAAGGACTCTGGAGCACAGGTAGTTTTTCCATCAATCCTCCTGGTAAAAGTGAAGGTCTTTGAAACAGCCAATTGAACCTGTCAAGCAAACAGATGCTTACAGGAGTGGTGCCATAGCCATGGGTTTGGATACTTAGAACACGGGACTCACTTGGAACAATGGAGAAAGGTCTACTGGGGGATAATGGTGTCCATCTATCAGAGAAGGGAATGAGCATCCTCAGTCAGACGCTTGCCAAGCTCGTGAAGAGGGTTTTAAAATAAAGTTGCCAGTGGAGGGGAATGTTAGTCCATCCTAGTGCTACCAGTTTGATGCCAGTGCCAGCAATAGATGCCCAGAGCCTGGGGAAGGAGCACAGGTCAACAGGAGAGCCCCTGGAGTGCAGCACAAAGGAATTCCAGCCACTCCAGCCAGTAAGGCAGCTTCATCAGAGGCCCAACTTAAATACCTCTATGCAAACTCAAGTAGCATGGGGAACAAACAAGAGGAGTTAGAGACGTGTGCATGCCCACAGGGCTATGAACTTATTGGCATAACTGAGACATGGTGGGATGATTCCTATGACTGGAGTGTTGGAATGGAAGGACACAGACTCTTTAGGAAGGACAGGCAGGGGAGACAAGGAGGGGGTGTTACCCTCTATGTCAATGACCAGCTGGAGTGCATGGAGTTCTGCCTGGGGATGGATAAGAAGTTGACTGATAGTTTATGGGTCAGGATTATAGGGAGGGCAGGGACAGGTAATGTTACAGTGGGGGTCTGCTACAGGCCACCCAACCAGCAAGCCTGAGTGGATGAGGCCCTCTGGAGACAGATAAGAGCAGCCTCACATTCAAAAGCGCTGGTCCTCATGGGGCACTTCATGTTGGATACCTGTTGGAGGGACAACACAGCAAGGAATAAACAACCCAGGAAGTTCCTGGAATACCTCGATGGTAACTTCTTTCTTCAAGTGATAGAGGAACCAATGAGGAGAGGTGCTGTGCTGGACTTTGTACTCACCAACAAGGAGGGGCTGGTGGGGAAGCTTAAGGGCAGCCTTGGCTGCAGTGACCATGAAATGGTGGAGTTCAAGATCCTTGGGGCAGTCAGGAGGACACACAGCAAGCTCACCACCCTGGACTTCAGGAGAGAAGACTTTGGCCTCTTCAGGAACCTGCTTGGCAGAGAGCCATGGGATAAAGCCCTCAGGCAAGAGGGGCCCAAGAAAGCTGGTTGATATTCAAGGATCACCTCCTCCAAGCTCAGGAGTGATGCATTCCAGCAAAGAGAAAATCAGGCAAAAACACCAGGAAGCTTGCATGGATGAACAAGGAGCTCCAGGACAAATACAAATGGAAAAAGGAAGGGTAGAGAGAGTGAAAGCAAGAACAGGTAGCCTGGAGGGAGTACAGAGAAATTTTCCAAGCAGCCAGGGATCAGGTTAGGAAAGCTAAAGCCCTGGTAGAATTAAATCTGGCCAGGGATATCAAGGGCAACAAGAAAAGGAAAGACTAGGGAAAATCTAAATATTTATTTGCAGTTCTGGAATTGCTATACCATCATATCTTTTAAATACTGCATTCAATCCACATTAGAAGCTCCTAGATTTTGGGTGGTTGTTTGGGATTTTTTTTGTGTTTTTTTTTTTTCTTGGAGGGTAGAGGGAGAAGAAGGAAAGGAACAGAATTAATAAAAAGTCCATGAAAGCATGACAATAAAGTTTATGCTCTCCTCTCACTAAAAACCAGAAAGAATGAGGTTTATTTTTTTCAGAAACTAAAATGTAATTTTCTTGTTTCTCAAGTTCTAGTTAGGGCACTGCCATAATTCAGCTCTGCTTTTCCAAATGCTTCCCTTTCTCCTCCCAAAAACTCTTTCAT
Source organism: Rhinoptilus africanus (assembly GCA_013400135.1). NCBI lineage: Eukaryota > Metazoa > Chordata > Aves > Charadriiformes > Glareolidae > Rhinoptilus > Rhinoptilus africanus. The sequence continues at coordinate 173,752 of VXBO01006062.1, read as the reverse complement.
TTTTTTAAAAGACACATTATATGTTTCCTCTGTTCCAGTTCTGTACTATATCAGCAAAGCTGTTTGGCTTTTAATTGACTTATTGTAAGTAATATTGGTTTTGGTTTTGGTGCTTCATAGCATAGAAAAGCTTTGTGTTGAGGATGTTTTATATGTTCATGTGACTGATTTCTCACATTTGAGGTTTTAACTTTATGAATTTTTATAGAAGCTTACCTGTCCATGTTCTGAGAATCTGCCTTATAAATACCTTTACCCTCCTGGATTTTGGTGTCTAATTAAGGGTGCTCTGAACAGCTGGAAGGATTCTCATCAGCATCGATGGATAATGGATTCTGAATGGGCTGCTGCAGTTAAAGAGTTATTGACCAATTTCACTGGTTTTAAGAAATATTGTAACATGAATTTCACTAGAAAGTATTGTACACTTTTAGGACAGGAGATATTCAGTGCACATTGAAGAAAAGAAAGCTACACTACACTGCTTTTATTTCTCTTCTCATAATCAAAAACTACCAGCATCCAGTGTGACACACATTCAAACAAGCATTGTGCAAGAAGCGGTGGTTTTCTAATGAATAAAAAGCAAAAGCATATAGCATGTTCTGTAAAATGGATGAATAATTCAGTTAATGAAAATGTTGTGCAGGATAGCTCTACATTGGAGTACAAACCTTTCCAACATTTTGCAGAAATAAAGACATCTGAATAGTTTGAAACATACCTGTTTTCTGACAAGGGGGAGTAATTTTGACTAAACTGAGATGAGTCTTTGTAGGTGAGGAAAACTTTTCTTGGGCCTTAAAAATGTGAAAGGAATTTTTTTTTTTTTTTTACAACTTTGCTGTTTGTCTTATAGCAAAAAAAAATTAAAAGTTTGCAGTTTACTAATTTTCTTTCAAAAGTTGCATGTATTAGCTTGTTGCAGAAAGCATCCATCCAACTGCTTATTCAAGTAACACACGGGCTTGTCATATTTATGTTTGTACTGCATTTTCAGAAAAGATTGACATTACACTGCTGTATGTTAAATGAATTTTCAGGATTTTTCTTTATATATTTGGAAGAGAGATAATCTAAAGGGAGATTTCTTTAAAAACCTTTAGTAAATGAAAGTAATGGTGGCTGCAAATAATTACAAGCACAAAAAAACAAGAAAGCAAAGAGAAGTATCAAAACATCTGATCAAAAGCATACCCAAGTCAGTAGACAGATGATGATTACCTTCAATAAATAAGAAATCTGGCCTTACTTGTATGTAATATAGATATCTTCCTGTTTCAAAGTAATTCAGTAAACTGGCTTTATGAAAAGAAATCTACCATAGTAGCCTTGAACACTGTATTAGGATGCTCAAGTTTTTGTCACAACAATATCAGAAATTTTCAAATAATGTTTGAAATAAATATTGTTTACAAAATTTTGCATTAGTCATAATTAAGAAAAATAAACCTCAAAAGAAAACTTGCAGCATTTTACCAGTCCTTCCATGTTTCCTTCTCCAAATATCTTCACAAGTATATAGAAACTAATTCAGTGCTAAATTTCAGCATATACTTCTAATGCATTTTCCACTTTTACATCTATGATTCCTTCTTTATAAATTTCATTTTTTCCGGAGTTCAGGCTCATGTATTACCTTGCCTCTACTGCCTTCTAGTTAGTACTGTCTTTCTTCCTATTAGGAGCTATTTGTATATATGAAAATGTCCTAGCCATCTGCTTGTATTCACCTAAAACAGAGGGCTATAGGTATTATTGCAGCATTTCATTAAAAATATATGACTAAAATGGAACAGAATATTTACAGAACAGTCCACTGCCTTGTGCAGTTTACTTTGTTTACTAAACTTTGTTTTTCACAGTGTTTTCTTCATGTGTTCTACCATCAGATATTTTCTGCAGTAAAATCCTTATAATGATTTTTCTCTGGCAACTTTCAGTCTTTCTCTTGGCTAACAATTATCACTGCTCATACTCTTCAACACTCACTGCCTAAATTGTTAGTGCTAAAACCATTATTTCATATTTGTACATTAAATCTGACTTTTTTATTATGTACATAAATACTGCCTACATAATTATTTTCATGTTGCCTTTTTTAGTATCTTCAATGATCTCTATTATATCCGTACTATTGATTATTTTTATGAAACTAAAATGTCTTCTTAGAAAAACTCTCTGGTTCCATAACTGTAGTATACTTATTGTTAGAAAAACCTATCAACTTTGTAAAACCAAATCTTGTATCATCATATAGATATGTTCATTATTCTTGTTACACCTCATGTTGCTACCTCTCCATCTTGTATATGTGTACATGTGACACGTCTCCATCATGTTTTTGTGTACATGTGTGTGTATGTGCATCACTGTGTTGCTATTTTCAAATCATTTTTATATTCTAAATGGCACCCACCTGTACCCATCTCCAAAATCTAACTCTGAACTATGAATTCTATGTTTACTAACAGTTATTTGTATAATACTATTTCTCTGAGAAAAGTACAGTTTATCTTACTCAGAACTATTATCTAAAAGTTGAAGATCAGTAGAACAGAATAAGTGGAAATTCACTCGCTAAGAATCTCAAGATGACTCTATTAAAAGCTGAATAAACTTTTACCAGGTATCACAACATCTAACATAGATAAGTGCTGCAAGTACTTTTGAACCATATACTTTTCTTTATGGGTAGCAGAAATGAAACATAAATCTGCGTAACTTACCTAAGAATAGTTACATAAAATAAATACCGAAGCAGCTATTAGAACTCACAGATTTCTCATTTTTATTGTATTTAGTTCACTAGAGCATAAAGCTATTTTAAGTATAATGAACTGACCTATATTTGTAAGTGACCAAAATAAATTCTGTTTTGTTTGCCAATCTTTGGTACTAGAAATGAGCTATTACTTAAAAGCTTATATGCCTTTGTTAAAGATTGGTATTTAGTTACTTGACAATTACTGTGAGATCAGGCAGACTTCATGATTATCTGACAATTGTTAGTTCCTTATCATACTGTGAAATTTGATTCTAGTCTTAAATATTTTCCAATTTCTTATTTCTGATGGGAAAAGCTGAATTAACAAATCTGGTAATCAGCTTTAAAAAAAAAATTCTGAAATTATAGTGGTTGGTAAAATTGGGACAGACAACTTATCACCACTTATTTATTCTTAGGATTCTAAAGTTTTCATTTTATCTAGCCAAATAGTAAGTTCCTTATGTCCAACTGATTTCAATGGGATTTATGTCTTACGAAAAACTGGCCTCATGTATACGACTTTCAAATATATGAATGACAGTAATAGTAAAAACATCTCAGTATAGAAGGATGGATTAAAAGGTTATAAAGAACTGCATTTTTTCAAGTTCCAAATGATTTGAAGTGGAAGGAAAAAAAAAAAAAAGATTTTTAAAAAAGCTACTGCTGTTGAAAAGATAAATCTCATTTCACCATGTAATACATCCTTCACAAAGGCAAGAATATGCAAGGGCAATTATCTCATTTGAAGATCCTTAAGGAGGTGAGCGTTAAATTTAAAAAACAATCCATATCCTACAAAAGAGGTACTGGTGGTGGCTTCTAGAGATGGCATTGAAATGCTGGAGGATGTTTCATTCTGGAGCACACAGAATGAAAAACCATTCAAGTAGAGTAACTAGCTGACTAAACTCTGTACTTTACAGTCTATAAAAAGTGTTAAATGTCATACAGACAAGGTCTTTCAATAAATAAGTTAATGAAATCATTTTTTCTCCGCTTTGTTTAACCCAAAAGGCTATAAAGTTTCAGCTGAGCAGTGCAATACTGCTCAGAGGAGAGGTGCTTTGAACTTCTGCTTGCCTCAACACAAGAAAGAACAGGACGCTGTTCCTTTAAGAGTGGTGAGTGTCTTTTTTTGGGTGACATGGCTGTCCCTTTGGAAAATAATGAAGAGACAGGGAGAGAGAGCACCTACTAAAGACAAAGGCAGATTTATGCCTCACCAGCGGCAGCAGTAGCAGCTGCAGGACCAGTTAGCAAGACTGTATTTTCAAACTGGGCAAGGGACACAAAGATATGCCCTCCATGAGTGAGTTACAGCCCTGGAGCCACTCTTCCTGATCAGAGGAGGGCAATGAGTGACACTGCGATGCCTCTCTGGGCTGATGCCTTGGTGGGGCTTCTAGATCTGCCCACAAGGCAGGGTCCTTGCTGGATTTCAGATTTCAGTTAGGATCTGCCATGCAGGCACAAAACGGGCAAGAGTAGTCTCCAGGGTGCCATCTCTGAGGATAAGCCATGCTTGTTTTATAGTAGGTTTGTATATATATCTATATTTAATATATTTTTGCACAGTTGATTTAAGTACACTGCACCCTTTAGATGTTCCTGCTAGAGAAGCAAGGTCAAAAACCTCGACTGTGCCCTTGCTGTGCTTTATGAGAAGATTGCTGTCTTACTACAGTAACTCTTAAAATCTGGAAGTACTAAGGAAGCAGCTGGACTCTGCATCCCTTATGCTCTTAGGAGTGGACCTAAAGATAGAAAGAGGCCGGGATGGTCTCTGTTTTGTACTAAAGAGCCCTTTGAACTCTGACCACTAGAGTACATTACAATGTCCTGGCCATTAATTTTTAATGAGGCTCACCATATTAACCATGAAGTACATAGTGTTAAATGTAGTATATCCCTATACCAATAATTCTTTTTATTCTTTTTATTTTTTTTAATAGGTGACATTCAGACAGGTAATTCCAATTTCCCTCCCTCATCCAGTACCAGTATAAACAGAATTTAAACAATTTAACTGGCAGAAAAGTTTGACACATGCACAGACAGGACATGAAACACAGGGTTTGGATGACTGTTACAAGGTTGTGTTTTCCAACAAATGCACACACCCTGACCTGCTTTCAGTTTCAAATCCCTCTAAACTGCCACGCAGGATTATGTGTGTATAACCACAGTCTCACAAGCAAGTGCTTTCTCTTCAGTTTTTGTGGTGGTACTTCAGGCCCATCCTAGGCACAGCAGTTATAGCTGTATTCATTTGAACTGGCTCACAGGATTTGTAATAAGCCCTTTGAAGGCTGTATTCAAACCTTTGAATAATTCCATACCTAGAGCATTGCTACAGAAACACATCAAATAACGTGTTGTAACCATTGATCACACTATTATACGAAGTAGTTCTAATCAACAAGAAACAAGGCTGAAATTACCAGGAACTGTAGAGAAGTGTCCATGAAGAAAAACTGTGTGCTTCCAATTAGGACTTACTGCTTTTTAAAATGGATGTGCAGTACTTACTAATTTTCTAGCATCCTTCTTCCTAAGAGATAATATCAGTGTTCACTGCTCTAAGAATTTTGCTAGGTTAGATGAAAACTTTTAATCAGAGACATGTGTAAATTACAGTAATGTGGAGAAAAACACTAAGGTTACTTATTTTTTGCCATATAGTGTTCACTACCTTTCATTTGAAGGTCTGCTGTACATTGCCTGGCTATGGTAAGCCAATATAAAAATGTATATTGGCAGAAGTCTCTGCGGCTTAAAAGCTCCATCCCTCATGAGTGACAGAACCAACGAGACAAGTTGATGGTATTCCCGGCTACTTTGGACATCTCTACATGACCCATATCTGCAACTAACAATAATCCTCTTTCACGGACAGACATTCACTCAGACTTTTTGTACTTCCATATAAAAATATAAACAAACATCAGCAATTATATGTTTATAAAATTAGTAGATTTCCTGCCCTTTAAATTCTTGTGCTGAAAAATTCTTCTTTAGAAAATGTAGAAATTCTCATATAGAAAACAATTCCTGGTTTTCTACAACTTTTATTGTAGGAAAATGTGTGCAGAAAGCCTTGATATTTATCTTTTATTTGAGAATACTGTATAGATGTCCATGAAGAAAAAACCCTCACCACTTACACACTTTTCATTATGTAGCTAGATAGCCAACCAAATAATATATTTTTCTCTGTATTTATATTGATTCACCCTGCTGTGAATACAAATTATAGGATATGACATTAAGATAATAAGACAAAAAAGGAAAAAAAGGGGGGAAAATTTCTTTGTTTGCAAATCTGGAGCATTAATTGCATTCCTGTGAGGCAATCTGGATGAAGCTTCTGCTAAGCAAATTAGATATAAACTGAAGGTGAGGGCAAAAGGGTCGCCACAGCAAGGGAGCATCGAGTGACAGGCACTGGGACCTCCGATGCATGGCTTGTAGAGCAGATGTTCACAAGGATGCAGTGATTATTGAACTGGTAATAAAAAAGCATCAGCTTACAGGCAGCCACGATGGATGCTGGTAATTATAAAGCATCCCCTGGGAGGAAAATGACACAAGTCAGCCGCATCTCTGCAATCACAGGGGCATAATTAAAGCTCTAGTAACAGTTGTTAATAGGGTGCAAATAAAACAGGGGGAAAATTTGAACACAGTCTTTTTCTCTTTTAAAGAGACGGCAAAGGACAATGTAATTACAGAGACTGCATGCTTTTTAATTTCATGATACAGTAAAACAAAGACCTTTAATGTATTTTGTACATGCATGTACACACCATATCAAATAAGGCAAAAGTGATTTAGTCTTTGACTGTGTGGCATGATGGGGAGAACAGATTTTTTTACCAGAATGTTTATATTTTAATTTTCAAAATGGGCAAAACATAAATATATAAAGAAAATGTAATAAGTATAAATATTTGGCCATTTCACCCCCACAGGAGAGGTACAATGATAGTATATATGGTTAGCTAGTACTATTAGTGTTATCGTAGACACAACAATATTAAGATACTAACAAGGCAGGTTGTATTATCTTTTATTAGAACCATTGGAAAAAGCAGACAAAGTCCCAATTTTTACTAGGTATATATTATTTATTATTATTTTTATAGGTATTCTTCAGATATTTAAAGCATATTTTCTGCATACAAAAGTATAAGTGGTATGACTGGTTAAGATTAATGATCTATGAATAGTTTCTGTGTTTCACGTTTGGTATACTTAGGGCTTAGACATCCATTTCAGTAGAAATCCTTATGAAGTGTTAGCTACATAAAAAATGTAGAATCTATCCTTCATATACAATAAAGACCAGCCAATCTCAGTTTGGCACAGAGTGATAAAAAGTGTCTTTGGTCTACAACTTTCAAAATTCAAGTATTCTCTTCTAGCACTATAATTAGTCAAAATCCCACATATCTGTATTTCTCAGATATATTTCAGTTTGCAAGTTTTTGGAGTCTTTCTAATCCTCTCATTTTGTTTGAGTTGTTTTGAAACTTTGTTTTCACATACTTGATGTCTTTACTGGTGTACCAGTTTTGCAGAATTTATCCAAGGGAACAGATTGTCTCAAGTGTGGTATTCTAAGACTTTAGTCTTATACTTGATTACCTTCCCGAACGTGACCTATGTCATCTCATTGTCATTTGCATTTTTGTTTCTTTCACTCCTTCAGGCTGTTTACCAGCAGTCAATTTTGCAGGGCTCTTAACTTTACTGGTGAACATCCAACATACAGCGCCGTATTTTGGTAGTCTCTTCAAGCTCAATCAGTTAGTCAATATTCAAGGTCTTTCCTGTTGTTTCTGTTCCCATCAGAAGGACAAGCTGATGAGGACTACTGAGATATTTGTTAAAAATACATAGAAAAATTTGCTTTTTGTGAATACAACATAAACAAGCACTAAGGAAAATTTTCATTATTCCAAATTTTCTTCTACCATAAGAAAAAGTTCGCCTAAAAGGAAGTTTCCTTTTCTCAGTTTTTTTGTGAGTGCCAAATCTGTACTTTTCCCTCTTGCAATGTCAACTTTTTGTTTGCTTCCTGGTTCCTCAAAAAAACATTTACCTATAACCGCAACCCAAATCCCAACCTATCCCTTGCTTTTTAATCACTGGATCATTTGCTTCATTACTACCAAAAGATTTGACATACTTATTTTTAACAGAAGTTTGTTTTTGCAATCATTAAACAAGAGAGAATTTCACTTTTTCTTTATTAAGACTAAATGAAGATTTTTCATCCAGAACTGTGATTGATGGCTGACATTAGTATCTGCAGCATATCAGTATTAAGATGGCATTAGGAATCATTGATAACTGCTGATGTATTCTATTGAACAAACAGCCAATACTAATTGCAGCAGACAACCAATATGTTTAATGTAAAATACTCGTGCAGTGTTAAATGAAGGAAACCTGAAGGGATTTCAATCAGATGTCAAATGTTTTGCATGAAACTTTTTAGCAAAATCTATGGAAAAGAAAAGATAAAATCAAGACCAACTATGTTTTTCTAGGAAGATGACGTTTAAATGATCAAAATGTTAAAAATTATGAAATTAATCATATTCCAATGAATTACTGAGAAAGCTTCAGAAGAATAACATAACTGACTACTTACAATTTCCCATATGCAAAAAATCTTTACTTTTATTTGGTTATGTGTTAAAGGAAAAAATATCTCATTTGTTATTCTTTGCTAATTCAAAAAAGACAGCTAAAACTTCTGACAACATCAGCTAGAATAAAATTTTTAAATGACATATTATTGTTTATATGTGCAAATAGAATAACCTGCCTCAAAATCCCAACAGATTTTTAGAACTAGAAATCATAGTTGTGGGAAGATTTTGACACAAGATTATATAGCCCAAAATTAAAGAATTGCTAGATAATAAATAGAAGGAACAACTGGGTGAAGAAAGACTAAAGATTTAAATCTTCTACATATTACCTTAGATGCAGAATACAGACTTGATTATATTGTGAATTATGCTAACTTCAATAAAGAAAAGTAAGTCCTAAATAACTCTTTCTTATTATGTTCATCTTTCCCATGTGTAAGAAGTGCCCACATTCCATCACTGCATCTGACATGATATACAAGCCCCATTGTCTGAAGATTAAATGTCTAGGAAACAGACTCCCTCTATAGGTTATGAGCATGTTCAGTCTTATTGAAATAGTAGTTTAAAACTGAATGACTTAACTGAGAACATATTTACTGTTGCATACATGTGTAGTAATCACTCTTTAATTTCAGTAGTATTTCACCAGTATTAAAATGGTCTTCATGACATCAGAATGAGGCCCAATATTCATAGCAGAGCAAAACTGAAATGTCGTGAACTCCAAGGGGTTTACAGTATGATTATTTTTAGGTAGGATACTAGATGTTAATAAGGTTCCATCCCAGTAGTACCATTACTTGCAAATGGCAGAATTATCCACTTCCAGAAAACTGTGCAATCAGTAACAGTGAAATAATGGACTCTATATACAGGAAATTCAATCACTGTAAAGAGCCTGCCATAAAGAGAACTACCTACAGATTTAGAGCAAATTTGTTTGCCCTACACTGAAATCAAAGAAAACCGGCTGAACAGGAATTAGATTTATGCCTTACACATAAGCCGGTAAAGAATTTTGGACTACTAATTTCATGAACAGCTCAATGTACAGCAGTGTTAATCATGGTCTTACACTCTTCAGCTGCAAAATGAGTGATACTTTCATCATAAGTTTCAAAAGTATTTTACCAGTTTCTTATTTATAGTCCCTTTTTCTGTTATTGCTTTGTTTCACATAATACATTTTTAATTGATGTCAGAAAATTCTGAGATTTAGAGAAGTATTTCTTATGTATAATAATTAGTGAGTTTCTATTAATTAAAAATGATTATCCAAATTGTTCTTCAGGCAGTACAAACATATTCCTGTTGAACAGACAAGAAACAAAGTTACAATCTTAAATGCAGTAAGAGTATTCCTAGATACAATTGAATTCTTCCAGTATAAAAACATCATCAGGACATAAAAATATCCTCATCAATGTCATGTGATCTACATGACCAAATTTCTGTCCGTTTCCTTCCCTCCAAGGAAAAGGAAATAGCAACATCACGGAGAAGCTCATATAACTTACTGAGACCATATAACCGTTGGACTTTCTTGTTCAAACAGACTATTCAAGGTAAATACAGTTCCTTCACACTTAGCTGATAATACTGGTGCATTTGATCTATTCTTGCTAGCTGTGCTTCTTTCAAAGGTGGTGATGACAGTGCTGTTGACTTTAACTTCTCCTTTGACTTGCTATTCTGCAAATCCAGGCTACTGGCCAGTCAAATTTTGAATCTGCAGAGACACCAGGAACAAGAAGTGATCCTATTTTCTCTTCTGAGATTTTAGGGCCTTCTCTTCCAGAATTTTTCTTGTATTACCACAGAGGGAAGCATCTGATCTGGAGATTTTTAGCTCCTATTGCCTACCAAACAGTAATCCGTCCTGTTTAGGGATAGCTGATGACTCTGCACACAAGTTTGCAAGGTGCTGTTGACGGCAATTAAATCTGGGCTCTGCCATAGCTGGCCATTTGTTTATGCTTAAGAATTTATTGATATTCATTAAATTTTTACATTATTTGCTGAGATTTTCAGCAGAAAAATGAAGGTCTATATTTGTACTAATGTACTGCCATTGACATTCAGCTTTTTACAATATCTTTACTTTCAAAATAGCCTTCGGTTACTAGATTAATGTTATGGTGTCTGTTAGTCCGTGTGGTAGCTAGACAAATTCACGTTTTGTTGCATTATTACTACCAACAACCTCACCTGGTATCTGTTATCTTCATAGAGAAAATGTGTCTGCTCCAAGACATTCTTTTGTGAGAACCTACATATTACTTATTTTTTGGGTTATAATTTCTTGTAATTTGCTATACTTTTTACTCTCTCATTGGAATCACTACCATTGATTAATTAATCATTTATTCAGTTTGCCCCACAGCTGATTTCCTCATGTCCAATTGCTTTGAGATAATACTTGCTACCAGGGAGTGTCATCACCTACAGTTCTTAAGCTTGGATTCCTTTAAGATAAAAGTGTTCAGCTGGTTTCATTTTAGCACAGATTTTTATGGCAAACTCGGGTACAATTTTATAAGTAATAATGTTATAACTCTGGGAAGTACTGATAAGAAAAAGGCATTTCTGCTGTTAGTTGAACCATGTAAAAGTATAACAAAAGATTCCCCCTTAATGGTTAATATCAGCTATCATGAGTAGTTTGCCTTACAATATTATTTTTCTTAATGTGTAGCCACTACAGGGTAGTATCTGAGTTAACAGGGCTTCTTCAAAGTAAGTTCATAGTAACTTCAAAAAAATGTGAAGTACATGTTAGTGAATATTACAATACATTAAAAAATGCTTATTTCATGTTTCTGTGACTTCATTTGAGTTTCTTGTGTCTTTAAAAATGTATAGCAACTAGATTAAGAAATTTTTGATTTTGACCCCCACCAGTGAAGCAGCAATACTCTTTCTGGACCTGCATCCTATTGTTAATGGCAGAGAGGATCTGTATTGGACAATGATTCTAGGCATTATACGTTGGTGAACTTTTATATTTAAGAAATATTTCACCTGCTGCTAGTTGTGTCAAAATTTATTTTTCTAATGAACTGGAAATCTAAGGCAAACTTGACTTCAGGACTTCCGTTTAACTAGAAATGGTCATAATTTTCAGGACTGTATGTCAAAACGCTTACTTGATATCCTCAATCAGCTCAAAAGGTAGGAATAACCATTCTGGCATGGTCTGCAGTGATCTCATTGTTTTGCCAAATGCTTAGTCACAGCGGAAGCCCTTTACAACTCCTACTTCATAGGAATTCTTGGTGTGACAGTCCTGATTTTAACAACATCAAATTATCTCCAATTTGTTTTGTTTGATTTCCCTCTTGTGAATGGCTCTGTGCTTCAGATAGCTCCATTTCTGTATGTTAACCCGCAGCAGGAGGGCAGATGTCACAGGGTGACTTTACTACCTGTACTTTCTCCTCTCTGATAGAACTAGTTCACACGCCAGCTTTAAATAGCCTCCCCAAAATGCGTAATGGCCACCTCCCACTGAGATCTAAGTCAGCCCTTGTGCACTTGGAGCTTGGCCAAAACTGCACCGCTGTGATGCAGAGCGTGTCACACTGCTTCTCCCTCTGATGTGGAAATGGAACTTTAACAGTCAGCAAATCTCCTTAATTTGAGTCTCTCAGTTGAGGAATATCAGTTGGAATCTTCACTTAAAATACCAGCAGCCAGCAATAACAGCAGAAAACCCCTTTCTAGTTCTCTGTCTAATCCTTGTTTAAACTTCCAAAGGTGTGCAAAGGCTAGGCTGCCGAGCGCTAGATGGAAGCAGCAATAACAGGAACAGTTGGTTTGCACAGGAAGAAAATGCAGTGCTCATTAGTTCATTTTCAGTGAACACACAGCATCTCCTTAAGTAGCCTCTCTGACTCCTCAACCCTTCAATGTACTATTCTGTATTTCTGAAACACTTATCGCTGTAGCTTTCCAAACGGCAAAAATATTTCTAATATTTATGCTAATATATTGCTCACATCTAATATTTATGATTCTTTGAATTCCTTAGATTTAACCAGATGCAGAATGTTCTCACTGCATATTGCGTCGCAGTAAGAATGTATATTGCGTTTATACACACATGAACGTGCACATTTATGTTAGATTAAATGTGGTTAAAATTTGGACATGATCTTATAGAGATATAATGAACTTCAAATTTTTTCAGTGAACATGATTATAAATAGGACACGCTGAGGTGTGATATAAAAGTGGATGAAGAGACTAAGGGATAGATTAGGTGAGAGTCAGCAGGTTTGCTGGGACAGAGACTGTGTGAGGAATACTGACAGAGGCAAACAGAAAACACATTCACCAGCGTCTTTCTTACCATAATTCTCTCCATAGGTAGTTCTTCTCCCTTTCCAGTGGAAGCATGCCAGAAAGAAAACATCAACAAACACAATATACCCTATATCACATACAAAAATAAATAGCTTGTTTACAGAAATGGTTTGAAACAGACAGCTTGCCAGGGGGGACATGGTGACAGCTGCACCTCTTTGGAGACCCCTCATGTCACCAAGACAAGGGAGACTGTAGGTAAGTGCACAGTGCAGAGCACAGCACTGCACACATATGTTGAACTGCTTCAAATATTCAGGAGCCCGTGGGCAGATGACCACAAATTCACCACAAAGGAGATATAACTGCAGAGCAAAAGCCTCCATTTAGGGGTTTTGTTTTGGTTTTTTCCCTCTAAAGCAGACAGAGTTCCAGCAGAAGTAGCATTTGGGAATGTTTAGCATACTTTCAGAAATGAACATGTACTCCTGAGAGAGTATTCCCCATCTGCTCCAGGACAGATTTTAAACGCCAGCTGCAGAGTCCTCAAGTGTGCATTTTGAAGTTACCTTGCAGTACTTGCTATAAGCACTGCTGCTACCTGGCAACCCTTATTGTGATCAGCTATTTAACCCAGATACCAGGGAAATAAGACTGTATAAATGGGTCTGTGCTATCTCTGTACTGGAGGGATGATTAATAAACCAGTGATTTGCCTGAGATGGTATATGGGCAGCTCATGCCACCGCTATAATCAAAACCATGATTCAGCAGCCACCTAACACTGACAGAAAATGACTTTGATATTGCTGTGCCCTAAAGGAAATTTACAAAAAAAATATATCTAGATATCCAGGACCCGATACTTGCTACTGTGAAGGATGTAGTTCTTTCTAAGTCAATAGGAAACCAACCAGGAAATCAACCAGCAGACCACTTAAGGAAAACTTAATTTCACCCTTCACTTTGCCCCTGACCGGCCATGTCACAAAATCACATGTAAAGCTTCAGTTCACTTATGCACAAAACAGAAATGATGTTTAGAGCACATGGCTGTTTCTTTTTTTCACTTCACTCATCAAATTGAACAGTTAAAATAATTATTTTCAACCATTTATGTTCCCTGTCATTTCATTCAAAACCAATAACATTTCATATAATTTTGTATATTTTTCTTTAAATTCCAACTTTTTTGGAAACAGTCCCACAACACAGTTTCTCATATGCACTCAGAGTTTCCAGCACAGGTAATTATATGAACTGAGCTTGAATCCACAAAATGTCAGTCCACCTAAATCTACATTTTAGGTGAATAAAATATGTGGCTGAAAGGCTTTTAACAACTCTAATGCTCGTCTTTGCCCATCTCACAGAATTCTGGGGAGCTTGATTTAAGTTTTATAAAGACATCCAGAGAATCTTTTATTGCAGTTACTATATGAATGTAAGGATTTTTTAAAATGCAGGGTGTGACAAAATCCCCTATTTTTCTGAAACTTTGCAATACCCTGCCTCAGAGGCCATAAGTTAGTTATGCCAAAATTATGAAAATCTATGACAATTTTGTTTTTATCCAAAGTCCAAAGTTCTTGGTGAAGGAGGTTCGCGTAGTGTGAAAGAAGGGTCTAGTTAACCAAGAACAAAATCATATGGATGTTACTGTCTGGTGGCTAACCACAATATTTCAGGAAAATTAATCTTTTCAAGGAAACACTCAAAGCAAATTTTGAAATGATATGCGTTTATATATCTGTAGACAAGCAATTTTGGTGGGGATAAGTATTTCTGCCAATACTTTCTCATGCACCATTTTAAAAATGATTTCATGTTGTTTTTACTGAGCTTTTACTGTCACAAAACAGCTTTCATCGCCAGACTGGGGCCCTCCGTTCAGCATTTTTAGAGCAGTCAGGGGTGAGGGTATGGAAGTCCCATGCCCGCATTAATAAATTGCCATTTGCCTCTGCTCTACTCTCCATTGCTCCCTACGCAGCAACAGATCATATACTGATAGTAAATCAGATGCAGTATGTTTTCCTAATTCTAGTTTTGGGCTAATCTATCTAAGAGTAAAAACATCTGGACTTGTTTTGCTTTCATTCTGATCTATACAGCAGGAACCCGATCACCAAGGGACCAGTGGAGTCACACAAGGTCAAGTTCTGTACCTGCATGGAGTTAATGTGGAATATATGTGAATAATAAGGGGTTGCTTTATTTTATGTTATACCACTTTTACAGGAGTAACACAAATAATAAAACTTTGATATTACAGCAGATTTAAGCAATACATTCCAGACAAGTGAGAAACAGGGACTGTGATACAGTCAAGATACAAGAAAGCTAAGCATGTGATAGTAAAATCATTTTGGTGTGAAATGGGCTAGTCCCTGATATGGTTTTGGCAGAGTTTATGTTATAAACAGCATAATCCTTAAAAAAAAAGTAATGCTTATGAGAATTTTGTTTGGTAGACCCATAGTAGGCCATGCAAAATGGGTATCAGTGTCACTACCATGAAAACTTCAACAAAGAAGTCATAAAATTTATAATGGGAAGTTGCTTTTTGTTCTGTACTTAATATGCCAAGATAACAATATGTAGAAAGACAACTCTGGTCCCATGATAAAAAAAAACAATAAATGAAAGAAATTCCTCATAGAATGTTTTAATTTCTGCTCTCACTTGAATTCTACAGTACTTCTACATATTATTTGAAATGTATTTCAATGTTTAGGATAATTTTGAGAAACTTGGTAGAAACTATATTTTTAAATTCTGTGGCTCTTTCTCTGTTGTCAAAACGGCTAATTCACTGCTTTGCTTCCTTTGTTTTATAAATCTGAGAGAATTTTGGGGTCATCCTGAGGCAACGTTAGAGAACATACAATAAAATTGTTATAGCCTCAGGGCAAAAAAAAAGCCTTTCCCAAATCAGCAGTATGTTAGGGGACTTCTGCTCCCTAAAGTAACGTTACTGTTTATGCACTCCTGGCTTAAAGTTCTTTTTCACTTGGCCTTAGGAAGAATGCATAAACAGCAAGATTACTTAAGTCAGAAGGAATTAATTATTGAAATCAGTTATTGTTTCCTTCAGACTACAGCAATCAGTCCACAATGACTTGGTGTAAAAAATAGTTGTCTTGTTTGCTGTCTTTGTGAAGGTGAAATCAAATAAATGAAAAAGAGCAGGTTTTGGGCACAAGATTTCTCCTCCCTTCCACCGCCACAGATTTTTTTTTGCTGTTACCGTACTTTATGTTGTGCTAGCAGAGGGTAATAGTCACATTGGTTGTAGGTAGAAAAAAATTTTTGCTTTGGCTAGCTACATTTTAAAATACAGTCTATTTTTAACATACAAAACCTTATGGAACAAGATTTGCTTCTGCCTAGTATGACTTCAGCATTCAAAGGCTTGGAATCTGGAACAAAACAGCCCACAGAACTACAGTTGGGGTTGCATGCAAACGCAGTGGGAATAAGGGAGAAAGCTATACGCCACGCAAGCTCTCTTGTATGACACAGGATGCCCCCGGCCAGGCATCCAACGTCTGATTTATACCAGACCAGAATCGGGCCCTTTGTTTCTTACTAAGGTCACTGTTTTTCTTTCTTTGTTGTGATTAAAGGTATTTCTATCTTATTTCTCTTGCCGTAAAACCCCTCAGAGTGAAAGAGAAAATTCTTTTTCCAGCTGTATTTTCTAACATATTCATGGCCACTGGGAAGACTATAAAGCAGCCATGATTTTCAAGTTTTCCCTCTAATGTAGGTTATACGACTGTCTTTTTAGTTACCATCTTGCTTATTTTTTACTTCCCCAGAGTAGAGTGCATGCCTGTCTTATGTTACGCTTTAGTCCTTACACAAAACTTTTTCTGAATATCTAACTTTTCTGGGAAAGGTGGCTCTAGATTTAGAGAGTGTTCCCAGAATGGGTATTTCCTGACACCTGAATGTTAACTGTCTATGAGCAACACATGGCTTCTTCAGAGATGTGTCATAGAGGGCAACAGCCAGAACTTCCTGCAGTTACCAAAATACCTCTGTGAATAGTATTGGTTCAGGGTTTTTAGGTTCCCCTAGAACTTGAACTTGACACAAAGGACAAGAGGTAACAGCACACATGCTGCCTCCTTGTAAAATTGAGGAGGAGTTCTGACCTCTCCTAACAGCTGTTCTTACAACCTCAGGATGCCATGTGCTGATTTAAGTGCTTTGACTTCATTAGAATTGATGATGGAGGAAACCTGTTATACACACATACATGCCAATGACAATGTGTATTTTGCTAATTATTGACAAAAGACATTATTCAATTTAATAGTATGGCCTAATGGGTTCAGAATTCTGAAATCTCCGAACTGACCACTCGAGTAGTCTAATACATTAAATTTATAGTTTTTTATGGACTCCTAGCTTCATATGTGTATCAATAAGTTGATATATCTGAATTGTGGCAGAGGTCCACTTGATCCAGTGGTTCTGTATTAATTATGAATAAAATTACAATGTAAGATACAGTTCCCTGTACATTATATTGCAACTTTGACATCTGTTATCATACATCTGCTGTTTGTTTGATAGATTACGCAAAGCTAGCCTAAACTGGCCACACCATGACTCTCTGCTAGGCATGCTAATGGTGTTAACTTAAACAAATATAATACATCATATTCAGCAGCTTTTGGCCTACAAGTGATTTACCATGTGAAAATAAAGATTCTGTTCACATCCCTAAAAAATAGATTGACTGTTGCTTCAGAATACCAACTGTAAGAAACAACATCTTAAAGTTAGACTGTGGGGCTCCTGAATCTGATGGTAGATCAACTTCTACTTCACTCTGTAGGAGCTAATGTCTGATTGAGAATATTTCCTATATAAAGTTGCAATATTCTGTCTCCCTAAATTGTATGATCCTTTCCTGGAGAGACTGATGTTGGTATCTATCTTAACTCTGAAACCAGAGTTATCTGTGTTCTTAAGACAAGAAGTTATTTTTTTTTAATTTTATAAACCTAAATACAGGTGATAAAAAATTGGAGACATTCCTATTTTCATTTACAGAAAATTTGTTATACGACAAAATGTTTAACTGCAAAATGAAAATTTATCTTCTTCAGCTGATAGAAAAGCATATTGGCTTTCTGACCTGAGATTTTGCCAAAAAACATTGGTTCTCAAATTGATGGTCATTTATTGCTTCATGCAGTATGTGAAATATACTATTCATTTAATGATACAAGAGTTAGTTTAAAAATAAAGGATTGGCTAAGTCCTTCTGAGTGAAAAGCTGTCAAATTCATATATTCTCAAATAGTCTTACATATGACTTAGCAAAGAAAACTGCATATACTTACCCTGATTTCATGGATGTATGAATTTGGTTTTCTGGTATGGTCTGCTGGTACTTGGTAAGGGACAGAATTGGGGTCAGCAGTATAAAAGCACACAAGTTACTGAAAATTCAAAATTTTTGTACATGGAATATTGACAAGATGTAGAAATTTTAATTTTCATTTCACCTCTAGCATGGAGTTTTTCGAAAGTGGAAAAATATAATGAAATAAAAGCAATGACAAAAAAAATTTGCCCTCTCCTAAAGGAAGTTTACAAATGTCAGAAGATCTTCACTGTACTTTGAGTTAACAAGAAAGCAATCTAAAGAGCCTTGATAAGAAGGAAGGTGAGGAATCAAAAAACCCCACTATTCATTCATCCAAGTTTCTAATAATCTTCATTTCCTTACCTTTTTTGCCCTGTTTTTCCTGCCTGCTTTCCTTTCATCTGTTTTCTACCTATTTTTATTCTATCTGCTTGGCCAAAAGGGAAAGGGAAGAATTTCTAGGACCATTTTAGAAAGACTACAGTAACTCTGGGTGAAAATCAATTTCATTGTGATTTCCATTTCATAATCATTTCATTAAACCTTAAATACAGCAGCCTATAAAAAATGATCAAATTCTATTTTGTTGTTCCTCACCAAACTTTTAATCTATTAATTAAAAAAAAATAATTTATGAGATCTTAGCAAAACCTCCTTTAATTTTGATGAATCTTGAGATCTTGCCTTATAATAAACAAAACAAAATAATAACGATGCTTAGAAAGATTCATCAGGGAGCACATTCTAATCCAGAGTGCCTTGTGTTTTACCTGGGAGGAAGGGATTTAAGTGCAAGGTGACTTTTTATTCTCTGCATCATCAGTGCTATGATTTTAGTATATTCATGGTCTTTGCAGTTAGTGAAGTAGCTGGTCTCTAAAATCAATAAGCATGCTCAGCTTCTTGCCATTAAAATCAATCAGCACTATCCTTCTGACTGACGTCATATCCAACTGTAAATATCAAGGAAGCTGTCACTTGGTTTTCATTGTGTTTTACCTTTCAGAAGATAGATTTCTTATCTATCACTGAAATGCAGCAGTCTTCTTAATTATTTCTGATATTTCCCAGTGGAACCAGGATCTCTTTAGGGAGCAGAAATGACTATCTGCCGAGAGAGAGACTACCCGAGAGAGAACTAAGGCCTAATATAAGATAAATGGTCTACATTTACTGGTGTTTTAAAAATTAACGTCACCTAACAAAATATTATGTTATAAAGAAAGACTAGAGAAATACACTGGATATTACTACATGTTGTTTAGATATTAACCCGTAGAATTAGCTAATATCTCAGTGCTTCAGTTTTGAAAACATGCAGGTCAGTTATGCCTACATATGACTTATTTATATAGGGATTAAATTTGGAAAAATGACATAAATGCACTTTCATGATTGTCTAATTGCTGTGTATATGAGACAAATGAGACAAATTCTGCTTCATTTATTTCATGATAAATGCAAAGAAATTAAAATTATTTCAGAGGAATTCATTTTCAACTCTAATGCCCAGAGGAGCTCTACATTGCTTACAAGAAGAATAGAATAAAGATATTAAAATTAGCACATGTGGGACTTAATCCTCTCACTTTGACACAGGGAAGTGCAAATTATATATGAGAAAAAAAAAGACATATGAAAGCATGCATTTCTTGAAGACAGCAGAAGGTGATAGGGTTCTTACTATTGCTAGGGTCAGTCTAGTGAATAGAATAATTGGGATTCCAGTCCAGAAAAAACCTTGTAGAGAGTAAGGTCCCTGCTTATCCTTCCCCGGTTCTTGAGTTGTGCTAGGCACCTTCAGTATTTCTAACTGAATTAGGGATATGCAGGATTCCTGCTTTTTCCTGGCTCTAGGTAGTCTTTTATCCCCAGTGTTCATTAGATGAGTTCCTCCTCTGGACTGAATCAGATGCAGTGCTCCAAAGTGATGCCACATTGCTTTGACCACATTCATACTAATGCATGACTTGCTGAAGATTTGCCTTTCAGGTTTGAGGGGTTTTGTCAAGAACGATTTTTATGGACTTTATGTTCTGTGTGGAGAATTCTATACGATTCTTGTCATTTTTAGTTGCAGCAAACTTGGTATTTAAATAAGATGTCAGAGATAATTAAAGATATAGACTTCCCAATAGCAAAAATATAGTTAATCTATTATTTATTATCTCCATCTCAATGATATGAGAGGATCTCAAATAAATGAGTTTGAATGACACGTAATTGGATTTCGTTTAACACTTCAGGGTAGTGTTTGCAACTCCTTTAATGAGCCTTTGACTGATATTTCTACATTTACATCTCCCCAAATGCCAAAATACCTGACTAATTTTACAGGCTGATTGCACACTCTGTATGAAAGATTGCAAAATCTGCTCACTGTATACACCAGGCAGTCACCTCTATAATGTTGTATAAAGTCACCTCCGAAATGGAAGATCATTGATCATTCAGAAGGTGTCTCACTTATAGCTCCAAACTAAACATAAATTACATATCTGGCTGAACCACTATTGGAGTCTTTTGTAACGTGAATGCAAATGTCCAGCTGGAATTTTGCTACAGCGAATCTTGTAGAAAATACCATGGGAATTTTTACTATCCTGCCATTTTTAGTCTCACCAGAGGAACTGAAATTGCCAATAAGCAGAGCACCCTATTGCACTTTCCTGGAGGACTGATACAGTACAGACTCCATGAAAAAAGGGTCACAAAAACAAATCCCTAGAAAACATGCACAAAAAGCTGAGTGATTCTGCTACTTGGGTTGTGAACTAACTGAAAATCTGAAGGAAAAGGAGTTAGAACTGTTACTTAACTATAACATTTATGTTCTCCCTGCTTGACTTTTCATTTTGGAACCTTCTAAAAATACTCTACCAATAACAGAAATACAATCCAAAGGTTATGTATTGCAAATGTAATTCTATGGTGCTAAATAGTAGATGATGGTTTCTGGCTTTCACTGAAGCTCATAGGAAATAGTTCTCAGATCACAAAAGTTATTCAGGAGATTCTAGCCTTTTTCTTCAATGAGGAGTCTTCACAGAGGTTGCAGAACCTTCCATATTTTAAGGATAACAATGCTCAGTTTTCATTTTAGCAGATATTTTTGATAGTGGAAGTATATTCTGATTTTGCTTGACCTTGTTGTTACATAAAAAGCTAGTCTTGACCAGCTCTTTGCCTTGCCCTTTCCCTTTACTCCGATTCTCCCACGGGGCTTTCATCTTATCCCAACTAATTAAAATGAAACAAAAACTGAATTGGCTTTCTGAAATAGCACCGTGGTTTATTAATGTCTTCAACTGGAGCTTCCTAGGTAATTCTATGGCAAATAGTAGTGCTTGCATGCAAAGAGATAGTTGTCTCTAGGGAACTTTTAGGTAGATAAGACATATTCCTTGGATATGTTTCTCTTCAGAGACTAAGATACATGAAGAAATTCATTACTTGGGTTATGTGGTGGGTCATATTGATGACTCCATTTAAGTCAAATCACCCCATAGACTTTATAACAAATTCTATTTCAAATGTCATTTTGAAAATTATTTCTCATTGAGCCATTTTAAGTTAGGTTACCACTCGCCCAAATGCTCAATTCAATACACTGTAATACAGTACACTGTATTAATTTCATCAACTGAGACTATCCTGCATGAAAAAACATGTGCTTTTTCCCTTAAAGCAGAACATCTAGAATCATGCCAAGCCTCTCCAGTCCTGAGTGGGTTTGCTTCCAAGCTAAGTTAACATGGAATAGAAATACCATATTGTAATTTCCAATTGTTATTATTAACTACTCAGCATTAAAGAATACATGTATAGGCTTTTATGGCATATTAAATATTTTTTACATTTCATGGTTTTCACACATTTAATTTTATTTGGTTTTATTTAGTTTATTATCTACATTGGAATTGCTTTGCTTTTTCAATCACAATATGTACTCTTATTTTGTATTTTAATTTTCTCTGGTCTTTATCAATGGTTTAAACTGCTTAGAGTTTTCATACTGTTTTGTGGTTTGTTGAAATTTTTTTTTATTTTGTTGGTTGGGATTTTGTTGTGCTTCTTCCTTGTGTCTTTTGATTCACTCACAATTACTTTATTAATTTACTATTTATTAATTAATTTCTCTCTTTAGAGAACAACTACTTTGGAGGCATCACAACTCATAACAGCAAGGAAATTGAGAATTGGACAGACTTAGATAGTAACACCTTCCTAAGGTTTTAAGAGTGTCTAAGCTGGTCTTAAAGCTGCCCTGAATTACTTTTTCTAGTGAGTTATTTGTTACCTATAAGTAAAGTGTTTCTCAATCACTTTACTTGACAAGTTTAAGATTATTGGTCTCTGTTGTGTCCTTGTTTGCTAAAAAAAAAATAAAATAAAATAAGAATTTCTTACAAACTTGTCTTCTTATTGAAGTAAGTAGAAGATCAGATACCAAAAAACTTTTAGAATTCCAATAAACTGTGCCATGTTGCTTCCTTAGAGCATGTTAGCTTGTGAGTAACTTTTGGGACTTACAAACATCCTCTCGACTCCTGTCTGCATAAATGAACGAGATACAAATTGTTGAAATATATGTTGAGCTTGGTTGTCCTTCGTACACTGCTTCCAGCTGTACTGTGCTTTCTTAATTTCACATAGCTGGGCCCAGGTTCTCAAAACTCTTTGTGTACATGTCTTCTATTGATTCTAGAGTGAAAAGAGACACCTAAGATCAGACGAAAGAACTCTCAGACTGTCTCAGACAGCAGCCAGGAGCCACACTTATGAAAAGCCTATACGTTCAGGCAAATACAGAGTGCTATTGTTTCTCCATTTCCGGCAGTAAGGATCAACAAACCAGAGGCTGTATCTAGATCAATAAAATTCAGTAGATCTTATTGCTCAAAATCCACAAAATTATGTTAAGCACAGTGTGCACACATTTCATAATACTTATTTGAAATATGCAAATATGCTTCTGATAATTTAATTAGCACCCTAGATGTCTTCCATTATAAAAAAAAAATAAAAAAAAGAAAAAAGAGACTCATCATTCTTCTCTGGATTTTATGAACATCTACCATACTCTTCTGCCACTTCTTTTCCAAAATACAGATTCCTTATCTGCCCAGTTTCTCCCTACATGTAAATGTAACTTTCATCAAGTCTATTGCTCTTTTATCTATTTTTTTCTAGTAACAATGTATCTCCCTTGATACTGGGGACCAGAACTGCTCGCACTGTTCAAGTGAAGTAGGTGTTTAAATACTCTGAGTATATGTATACTCTACATATATGCTTACTTGTTGCGTATCAAGGCAAAGTAGTCAGCGTTTAATGATTTGCAGCAGTATAAATTTATTAAGAGCTTGAAGATAAAGGAGGATCTCCTTGAAACCAAGAGCTCTCAGGCTATGTCATGATAAATGCTATATTCAGGCAATGTTTTTATATGAATTAAGTCTTGCATGTTGACTTGCATGTTTAAAGTTAAGTCCAAAATAAGTGCTTTGTTGGACTGAGTCCCAGAAACCTGCCTCCTTGAAAGGGTCCACAGAGGTTTACCAGCAAAAGTTCACTGCTAGTACAGAAGCTGTCTATACTTTGCAGTGAACGTCTGCTTACTCTGTCCTTGGCCCAGTATATTCTGCTTTACCATTTGGAAACTTTCCCAAAATATTTTTTCAGCAATTATTCAGATATTATTGCTTTAAATATCCTGCCGCTGTTATCCCTTTTTATTAGAAAATCTAGCTAGTTATAGTTGACATCTTACTTTTACAAGCCATTATTTCCCTTTGTCATCCATTTGGTATTTTAAATAAATATTTAAAAGTTTTTATCTTTTAATTTAATAATTAGCATTTAAAATTATTTTCCTTCCCAAAAAAAAGCTCTCACACACTTACATTTACTTCTAATCTTCGTTCCTGCACTGTGTATAAAATCCTTTTTGCTTTCATTGTCTCGTTGGGAACAGTACATTTTTTGAATATCTAGAACCAAGATTTTTTCAATGTAAACTTCAGGGTCAGAAATAGTACACAGAAGTCCTCTGTTCTTGCAGGTTTTATAGCTCACCTGCATGATACAGTACAGAGTATTTCTCCCCACAGATCTAACTGATATGCATTAGGAGGAAAAAAGGGCCAAACTAAAGATGTTCTTTCTCATTACTGCCGATACCTTAGAAACTACACAAGGAATAATGCACCTGCTAAACGTAAAGACTAATATAGTTTGCTCTTTCAGTGAGATATAGTGAAGCAACAAATCAACTTTTAGGTTAGAAGCCTCTTGAGCTTTCTTTTTTTTAATCAGACTATTGATTTTCTCACAACATTCATTGTCTAAAACTTGATCACTGCCACTTTTCACCCTTGTGCAACAGGAGACACACTGCAGCCTGAATAAAATATCTTGAAGTTCAAAGAACTCCAGGTAAAAATAATAATCTGCCAATATTATTTATCAGTGAAAATTCACTTCTCTAAAACCAGGGATTTTGCAAAATACTGTGGTCTGTGTTGTAGTTTACCACTGCATCCCGTAAGTACATTCAATAAGATGTTTAGTCACTTTGTGACTGGCATGCAAACGCTACAAGGCATACTCTGTCGACACACAAGCTAGTAGCGATGAACAGATGTACTATGAGATGTTACGTAAAAGTTCTCATGTATGCTGTGTTTCTTCTCCAGGAGTAGAAAAATTATGAAAAGTAATCAATACCAACAAAGCCACGCTCCTCTGCAGAACCATGCAGAGTTTGAATCCTGATTCGAGGACATTATACAAACTATTCTGAAACTACATTACAGAATTTAATGGTAACATTTTAAAATGAAAATATGTTGACCAACACCTCTCTCTTTCTGCAATCAGTTCCTCCATATTTTGGTGCAATTTTCTTTTTTGCGTTTGTTGGCTCATGGTATTTTTCTGACCTCCTGATATTCAGATGAAGTATCTTGTATACTACCATAATATGGTAGATTTACCATATTATAATATGGTATAATATGGTTCCATTTATGGTATAATCTACCATAATATGGTAGATTTACCATAAATGGAAGATTTACCTATATAACATTGGAATGCCTCAGTCACAATGCAACACTAAACAGTACAAATGTAGAATGAAAATGGGTTGAATAGAATAGTGCTATTCTCTGCTTATAAACATATAATTGTTTCTGATTGTTTTTCGCCAAGTAAAGGAGATGAAGAAAGATACAGCCTCATATAATGGTTAGTGATGGAAGGTCATCTAGTCCAGCCTCCCCTGCAATAAGCAGGGACATCTTCAACTAGATCACATTGTTCAGAGCCCCATCCAACCTGACCTTGAATGTTTCTGGGGATGGGGCATCTACCATCTCTCTGAGCAGAAGAAAGTGATCTTCCCAGGGACAGAGGGGAGGCTGACAGGTTCCCAGGGTTCTCTTTTCGTCCGAGGTTTCTCCTTGCTACCCTTTTTAAAAAGGAGTGCAATATTTCCCTTTTTCCAGTCAGCATAGACTTCACAAATGTCATGGAGATTGGCCTGGCAACTGCATCAGACAATTCCCTCAGGACTCTGGGATGCATCTCGTCAGGTCCCATAGACGTATATGTTCAGGTTCCTCAGGTGGTCACAAACCTGATCATCTCTTTGACTCTTTAAAGTTGGAGGCACTTTCCTCCTCCAGTCCCTGCCTTGCAGTCCATCCACTCCAGAGGTGCGGGAAGAGATGCTGCCAGTGAAGCCTGGGACAAAAAATTGTTGAGTACCTCAGCANCCTCAGTGCTGCGAAGTCCATCAGTGCATGATCACTGCAGCCCAGGCTGACTCTAATCTTGAAGTCACCAATTAGCTCATTTGCGTTGGTGACCATCATGTCCAATATCAAATCTGGTGGGGCTATCTATTACCTGGTTTAAGAAGCTATCCTGCATGCGTTCCAGGAGTCTCCTGGATTACCTACATCTCACCATGATGATTTTCCAGCAAATGTTATGGTAGTTGAATTCCCCCAGCAGGACGAGAGACTGTGATCACAATGACTCCTATAGCTGGGTCAGAAGACTTCACCAATAGGCTCCCCTTGATAGGGTAGCCTGTAGTAAACACCAGCCACAAGGTTCCCTTTGTTGCCTTGGTCTCTAATTCTTAGCCATAGGTTTTCAACCTGCTCATGGCTATTCTTCAGAGATAGCTCTTCACAGTCTGCTATACTCTTGACATATAAGGCACCTCTACCCCTGCTTCCTAGGAAAAATCAGATAACTACTGACATGTTAGAACCGCTGTAACCATAAAGCTTATATGGAAAAAAACTTTGGTAGAGAAAAATATATATTTACAGTTCTTTTGGTACATCAGTTGGGCACCTTTATTATGAAGCAATGGAGAATCTCTACATGGTAATGAGATTTCTAGAAGACAGAAAGTGCCAATTTACACAAGGAAAAGAGGGAGATGAAAGGGAGGTGCAGTCTATTGAAAAAAATTCACATGCATTAAAACAAAGAATACAGAGGGACTGTCAACCTGCACTGATCAGCTTAGACAGATAGAAATTAATTATATTTTGTTTAAGAAGCTGCCTCTGCAGCCTTGGTCAATTTTAAAAAGCACATTAGAAGATTTTTCAAACGGGCTTTCCAATTACCTTGGATGGCAGGCAAAGTGCTTTGAGCAGAATTTGTTTTAAATTGGTAAATGCAACCAATTCTGACTGACAGCATTTTCAAAATTCATAACATGGTGTTACTGGTCAATGTAATTCTAAGGGGTACACCAAAAGAAGCTTTCTTTTCTTTCAAAGATCACGAAGATGAGGATAACAGGGAAAAACTGCAAAACATTATTATTTAAGGTAGACTGAATGAAGAAGTAGAAAAGAGGAAAGGGCTTGCCCAAGAGGAAAACAACTTTGCTTCCAAAATTAAATATGAGCCCTTCCAAGCGACAATAGTGTCCCTGGAAAATATACCACTTCTGACATTAGAAAATGTACTATCCTGAGGTTTTTTATTGGACCTCGTGGTATGTGTGACGCCCAGAAAGTGTAAATCATCTGTCAGAATTGCTAGGCAACAGACTCCTGCCTTTGGGATGACTGTGCAGGGAATGATAGTGTAATGCTTTCCATCGTTTTTTCATTGGTTGACTGGGTTGTCTTTTTTTAGCATGTAAGAATTAGAAGGTGACCTTCTATAATGAAACAAAATCTTTCTGCTTCATCCATATTGATAATTTTACAGTGACCTTTGAGTGAATTTAATACTCAGTAGGCTTATATTTTCTAGTAAAGCTCCATGTTTTATAAATGTTATCAGAATAACAACGCTGATTCCTTGAAACTCATGGTGTTCCCTTAGAGTGGTTTCAATAGAAAAACTCAACAAAAGCCAAGGAATCATGAAGAGAAAGTTCTTCAACAAAGTTTTAAGAAAACTTGCAAGTAACAGAAGAACAGATAGTAGCCTATTTTTTACATGACAGATTTTAATATATATATTTGTATTAAATACATATGGTGTGATTTGTTACTAAGTTGTGTTGCTATCACTGCCGCCTCTTCTTGAGCAAAAAGGGCAACAGCATTTTGTAGGAGGAGGCTATCTATCATATTTATGTCATTATAGATGCATATTCTGCAATCTCTAGCTGCTGGAATAAACCATGTTATAATTTAAACTTCATCACATTATTTTTTAAGAAGCAAAAAATTGAAACGTAGATTATATCACAATATTGAGTGTAAGTATTTTGCACTCAGTTCAGCAGCTGACAATATGCTGCAACTTTTTACACTTTGGTGGAAAATAGCCTGTGCACAGAAAGAATTTGCTAAGGGTCAGATTGTAGAACTAAAATGTTCAGTGCTGGTGTCATTACCTATATAAGTTCTCAACTGCTTTATTAGGCAAAAGGAAACACCTTCCATCTGGCATTTATTGACACCGATATTTCTTCATTGTTCACAAGCATGCAATTACTATATAACTGAAGGCAAGCACACATTTAAAAAAAAAGAAAATAATAAAAAAAAGAAGGCACTGAGAAAACAACTGCTTCAGAACTGACCTTTGCTGTTCCTAAATGATACATTTTTGTGATCCTTTGATAAATGAGATCAACAGCATCTTTAAAAAATGCTCATTCTTCCATTCCCTGTAGAAATACCACCCACCATCCAGATTCTATTCTTCTTTGTAATTGGGTTGTAAAGAAAATAGTGTCTATGCTGATACTGCTAGTTTTCCTTTAATCTTCCATACACTGTTAAATAATCACTATTCATCACGTTACCACAGGAAAAAAATAGCAACACACCTCTAACCCCAAGTTTTTAGAAATCACAAGTAAGTTTCCAGCCTTTTGAGAATAACAGATTATTTTAAAAGCAGTGTAATGATATCAGGTAGACCTGTACTATGCATATATGCTTTAAAAATGATCAGTAGACTGAAGTTTTAGGTATTATCCACAATTATTCAACTAGATATGTGTCCGTTACCCCTGTGACTATGACTCCACTAACTGTTCTGCATTTTCTAGTGTAAGCAATATAACTTTTTCCTACTCCTCCTCTCTTACGCATATGCCTATATCCAGCAGTTCCTCACAGTTTCCTCTCACACATGCTTTCACTTGTGCACTCTATTTTGTGTTTTGCTTGCCCTTGCCATCAGCTTCCTCTACCTGTCATACACTGCATTTCCTGACTTTATCCTCATATTCCCTTTCACACTGCAACTTTAATTAGAGTAGTTGCAATTTCCCTCAGCTTTTCTCTTAATTTCTCCACTTTTCTTCCCCTTATGCTTTATGCCTCAGATTCAAATGGTGGACATAATGGCTAATCACTACTCAACTTCTATCCTGATGAAAACAATAGTAAGAAACTCATACCTTCTATCTTCCAAGCTACAAGAAAATGGGTCATTAATACAGTAATACTGTTAATATTAAATTAGACATTAATGAGCGTTCTATGGGCAACTTCATAATAGACTCTAATGTTTACGAGGGAAGTAGTAAAGTTCCCTTGTTTAATTTATTGAAATAATCAGTTTTGAATTAATATAATCACTGAAATTGGTTGTGAAAACATGGAACAGTTACTGCTGACAAAAGAACAGACAGATTAAACAGGCCTTATTTCATCCCTTAAAAATAGAATTCCAGATAAAATCAATTATTATTTACCATGTTTTTGCAGTGTCTTACAAAAATGCTTTACAATGATGCCTGAGTTGCATTACCATCACTGATTTATACTGATGAACTTCATACTAGATAGTAAAATAAAATGACTGAGGGACACATATCTAAGCAGCTTATTAAATCTTTAAGTATCAGGAAAACTAGATTTAAACCTTGACCCAGTCCAAGGCAAGCTATAGATTGAGATGAAACAAGCCCCTTCATTTGTTGATTTTGAAACTTTTTGCAAGGTGACAACAAATATCAAGTGAGAACTGAAACCAGCAAGAGTTGCTCAACCTCCATTTTTCACAATGCTTCAAGAATTAACACAAAACCCCCCTAAGTCCTGTATTCTCTGAACAACAGCTAGCAAATATTTTAGTTATAGGTTAGAGTTTAGTTGGAGGTGTCAAATTTCACAAAGAGAATATGAGTGTTTAGGAAAGGAGATGCAGTTTGTAATGTGGTGCATCATGATCATCAAATCACCAGGGGCCACCAAATATACAGAGAAAAAAAAAGAACAAGACTAATTAACAGGGAGGCAGTCCATAGTTATATACAGTTTTCTTCGCAGCTAGCACATTTAAAAAAAAATTATCACAGGGAATGGAAGTATAAAAAAAAAGAGATTTTTGTGCAACCTGGATATGATTTTTCTAAATAAAAAATAAAAAATACACAGTTACAGAGTTGTGGCTTACAAAAATGTGAAAACACAAAAATATTTCAGTAAATAAAGCTGAACATTTATTAAAAGAGTAATTCACAATATTAATTATAAGTTCAGAGCTCAGTAAATAAGTCATCTTGTGACAAGAAAACCAGGTTTGGATTTTCATCTTTCCACATTTAGACATAGTCACTTTATATTTAGACAGCCAATTAAGGGGAGTTTTTGGATCTAAGGATTAGCAATCAGGTTCAGTCTCATGTCTTTAACAAAGAACATCAGCATATGCCTCTAAACTTGCCTGTTTCATCATGCTTTGCAAGTACAGGATGTGTCATTATTCTGATAAAAACTGAAATTAGTGTTTCCTTTTGTCCTGTTATCATTTCAGCTAGTAATACTTGCTCTTGCTGAAAGGCAGCATGGCCTAATTAGTAAAGCACCATAGAAAGAGAGAAGAGACTTTTTGCTCACTCCAAACCGATCACTGACCAGAATCTTGCTCATTTGTTTCATTTGTCTTATCGATTATGCAAGAAGAGGAACTGCATGTTTGTACTGCTTTACAGTACAAGCCTCAGAGATCATTAGAAATTCTGCCATATTAGAAACAACCATGTTGTTCTACATCTTATACATTGTCTAACACATAACAACTTGCAGAATTATTTAGGAAGAAAAAGTCATTTGAATCAGGTATGTCTTTACTACAGTCCTTTCATATAGAGAAATACCTGAAAAGCTTCTCTGAACGCTGTAAGAAGCAGCAACAATTTATTTCCTTTCTTACAGTTTCTAAGGGAGAAACCCAACCCTTCATTTGTGCTCTCTCATCCTTACCTCTTGGGCTTTTTAGGGCTTTTTCATTTTTTTCTCAGGTAGTTGCAATTAATCATTTCCCTAATTCCTGCTCCAGAGTAAAATGTCCCAGCTGGTACAGCTTAGCTCCTGATTCCTTAGATATTTAGGGAGAATTTTCTATTGTCTCCCTCTTACTTCACTAAGGTATACTTATTTCAGTTATAGACTTCCCATCCGTGGAAACATTCAAGGTCGGGTTGAACGGGGCTCTGAGCAGCCTAATCTAGCTGAAGATGTCTCTGCTCATTGCAGGGGGATTGGACTACATGACCTTTAACGGTCTCTTCTGATCCAAACTATTCTATGATTCTATAAACAAACTTAGCTGTTTTTTAATTTTTTCATATGGTTGACAGACAGCTTGTACTATTTCCAGTTTCAGTGAGGTCTGTCAGCGCTTTTAGATCAAAGACATGCTTCATGGCCACTATCTCCCACAACTATAACAATCTTTTTTCTCAATATTGTTAATATATACAAAACATTTTACTAAGACATGAACTCCCAACACATTGTTACAGTCAGAAACACTAATGTAGCCTAGGATAGTGTACAAAATGAAATGATGAACAGAAGCAACAGCACACTTCCCTGGGTTTTGATGTTATTCCAGTGGGCAGTGAAAATTGCAATCACTTTTGAAGTCCAGAATCCAGTCTCGGGAAGGGCCATGAGAATGTTTAAATGATTTTTTTAAAGTGCCTTGCAGATGAAGATTCAGTGAGGTCAATCTAATTAGCTTATTAAAGTAAGTCGTTAAAGTGTGACTTGATGACCATTCTTTATGTACAAAAAAATCTACATGGGAAGAAGAAGTTTAACATGAACTCACACAAATATGGTAAACAAGTATAAAAATAGTTAACACGTTAAATTTCAAATTTAATTCTAGCTTGTAATAAATAACGTCTAACCAGAGGTGTTACCCATGGGAACTGTTTGTCAAGTACATAAGTAGAGTCCTCATGACAGTAAATATTTTAGCCATGGTAGGATGTTTTTCTATATATTTAATCCTAATTTATGCAGTAATTAATTCAGGAAGGTCCTAAATCCCATATTATACAGGAGGACAAATCAGATGATCTTAATATCTCTCTCTGGCTTTCAGAATACATTATCTAATTAACAGTTATTCTGAAGCTGCAAAGAGTCTAAACACTTGTTTCCCTTAACAGCAGTTATACTAATTTCCCTTTTGAGTGCACATTTGGTTTTTTGAGTTGTTTTAATTACAAGCATAGAGATCTAAAATGCTCACTAGGGTTAATTTGTCCTTACACCAGCAAAGTATAAGACTGAGGTTGTGCAAGCCTAAGCAAAGCAATTATTTGCTTCTTTTACAACAGACATAAAGACAACAGCAATTGGAGTAGCCGTTACGTGTATGTCAGAAAACCAAAAGAAGCTAGGTGCACAAAACAACAAATAACTTGCTCTGATTTTAACATTTTTTTCCTACAATTATGCCCCTATTTCAAGATATATTTCTCCTTTCAAAATTCTTAGTCCTAAATAAATCATCTGCTTAGTTTTCACAGAAATCATTCTTGCTCTGGTATTTTTAACCTTAAAAAAGTCACATATAACAAAGTCACAACACAGTGTTTTTCCTTTTCTTTTCTATACTCTGAGCATCTTAATGAACTAATTTAATCTGAATTGATTTCAACAGATTGTTGAGCAGCCTCCTACATGTGACTTGCTTCCTATCCCCCACCAATTTTTTCCCGTAGGATCTTAGCATCAGTGGGCCCTCCAAAGGCTGCAGTCCTTTAAGGGGACTGCTTCACCATGAAACAGCTTCTACTCTGTCACTTTGATGCTCTCTCTGTTGTTTCCTCACTCTCTTTCTAGTTCTTTCTCTCTTTCTATTTAGATATCTCTCTTGCTTTCACTCTCTTTCTCTGTGTTTCCTCATTCCCACCCACTTGGTGTTTTCTGCCTCTTAAACGACATGTTTTCAGAGACACTCCAGACTCCTCTGATGAGTTCAGCTTTGGCCTGTGGTGGTTCTGCTGCTGAGCTGGCTGGAATTGGCTTAGTCCAGCCCCTGACCTCCTCTCACAGAAGCGAGACCCGCAGAAGCCTCCACCCTCACTACCAGAAATTTACTACATGTTAACTAGAAGGAGGAATTAAAAAGAAAATGAATAAAAAAGGAAGATCTAGCATTTATAGGTTGCAAAGGCAAAAGGACTGTAAGAAGTAGGGGGAGAAAAAAGCATACTAAATTCATTGGAACAGAGACTGAAAAAGAAAAAAATCCTGTAAAGTTTCGTGTTAAATTTGAATAGAATATACTTTCTTGTTCAGAGGCATTTCCACTTTGCAAGATTTAGCAATCTTATATGCAGTTATACTACTCGCTAAACTTGGTATATTACCAATTCTTGAGAAGTAACTGATGCTCTGATAATGAAACTCTATTTCAAATGTTCAGAAATGTGGAAATACTGAATAATAGCACTCTGCAGGGAAGGCTACAAATTTACATTTTTACTTGATTTAAGTAAGCTCTAAAAAAGTAGCAATTTGCCACATGTATTCAATATACAGAAAATACCAACCTGTAATTGTAAGCAAGTTTCTGCATGTCTACTTCCAGTCACAAACATTTGAACAAACAATGAAAATATTTTCCAAAATGTATTGTTTTATACATTAACACACATTTATATACACTAACACTTTTCGAATTACTTCCATTTCAGAAATTAATACAACTGAACAAAAAACCCAACTGTTTTTCCATAACATTAATTAACGGACTGCCACTTCTATCTTTAATAATAATGTCAGCTAAGGAAAAAAATCCTTTCCACTAGGCAAAAACATCCCGACTTACTTTATTTTTGTTAATACAGGTATATATGAAATTACCAATATTTTTAAGCAATCACCACCTTTTCTAATGGATATTTTGATTGATTTGAGTAAATTTGTTTCTATTAAGGTCAATAATGATAAATGACATGTGCCCTGCATGATGTGGCTTAGTATTCAAATTTAATGAGTGTAATTACCAGTAGTTATTTTGTAAAGACAGCTGTTACTGCATTTGACAGAATGGCTGTGTAATACTTTTCCTTTATAATTTCTTAAGTTAATTTAGAAATTTTGAAAATGGAAAACAATGATACACATTAAAGGTGCAGAATTTTCCCATACGATTCTGCAGCTTCCTCTCCACTTTCCTCTGAGGCAGTTATTCTAACCCATGGATTTACCTATTTGTGTCCTATGAAATTATGCTATCAGTTTTTGTAGTATGGACAAAGGTAAACTAGTAGCATTGTGGCTACTAGTAGCACTTGTGACCTCTGTCAAGATATTAGGATTCCAACAATGACTGGTGACATTAATTTGAATGAGGTCATAGGAATCACAAAAATCAGATCAAACTAAAATTTTCCAAATGCATGTTTTTTTCTAGATTTTCCAGTAAACCTTGTCAAACCATTATGATGCTGCATGATACTACAATCATTGGTATACTTCTGCTTACACACCATTGTAGAGAAAAGGGTGGTGACAGAGCAGTAAAGTCTGTTCCTTTCTCACTTCTGGGGCAGTTACATTGTTTAGAAAAGAAAACAAACTACATTTTCTGTAGCAGTCAAGCAGGAGGATAACTTTTTGCATTCATATTTGTGTACTGAGTGGTCAAAGAGAATCAGTCAGACTCAAACGTCTCCATTCCAACATTACGTTGGATACCTATTTCTGGGTAAGCACTGAACACCACATAGTAACTTCTGTGTTTTTTAGCATTTCTTTTTAACCAGACTACACTTAAACCAGCAAAAGTTACTGCAGCATCAAAAATTAAAGAGGAACTGTAAGTATTTGTATTGATTCCCAGGTGTGAGAATTCAGAAAAGGAAAGGAAAAGATCAGCATGGCAGAGTCAAGACCTGCTGGACAAATTAAAGGGCAACAAGGAAATGCATAGGCAGGGGAAGCAGGGGTAGGTATCCTGGAAAGAGTATAGGGATGCTGCCTGGTTCTGTAAGGATAGGGTCAGGAAGCCCAAAGAGTGCCTGGATCTGAACTTGATAAGGGACACAAAGAGTAATAGGAAAGGCTTCTTCAGGTATATCAGCCAGAAAAGGAAGGTCGAAGAAAGCCTACCCCCTAATGAACATGACTGGCAAACTGGTAACAATGTGTGAGGAGAAGGCTGAGGTACTCAACAATTTTTTGTCCCAGGCTTCACTGGCAGCATCTCTTCCCGCACCTCTGGAGTGGATGGACTGCAAGGCAGGGACTGGAGGAGGAAAGTGCCTCCAACTTTAAAGAGTCAAAGAGACGATCAGGTTTGTGACCACCTGAGGAACCTGAACATATACGTCTATGGGACCTGACGAGATGCATCCCAGAGTCCTGAGGGAATTGTCTGATGCAGTTGCCAGGCCACTCTCCATGACATTTGTGAAATCATGGCAGTCAGGTGAAGTCCACAGTATCAATACAGGCTGGGAGAGGAAGAGATTGAGAGCAGCCCTGCAGAGAAGGATTTGAGGTACTAATGGATGGAAAGCCGAACATGAGCTGGCAATGGGTGCTTGCAGCCCAGAAAGCCAACCATATTGTGGACCGCATCAGAAGAAGCATGAGCAGAAGTCAAAGGAGGTGATTATGCCCCTCTACTCCACTCCTGTGAGACCCTATCCGGAGTACTGCGTCCAGCTCTGGAGTTCTCAGCACAGGAAAGTCATGGACCCATTGGAATGGGTACAGAGGAGGGTCGCGAAAATGATCAGAGAGCTGGAACACTTCTCCTATGAAGAAAGGCTGAAGGAGTTGGGATTGTTCAGCCTGGAGAACAGAAGGCTCCAGGGAGACCTTATTGCCGCCTTTCTGTACTTAAAGGGGGCCTACAGGAAAGATGGGGACAGAATTTTTAGCAGGGCCTGCTGATACAGGACTAGGGGTAATGGTTTTAAACTAAAAGAGGGTAGACTTGGACTAGATATAAGGAAGACATTTTTTACAGTGGGGATGGTGAAGCCCTGGAATCAGTTTCCCAGAGCTGTAGTAGATTCCCCATCCCTGAAAACATTTGAGGTCAAGTTGGATGGGGCCCTGAGCAATGTGATCCAGTTGAAGATGTTCCCGCTCCTTGCAGGAGCGGTTGGACTAGATGGCCCTTAAAGATCCCCTCCAACCCAAACTATTCTGATTCTATTTACAGCCATCTAATACAATTGAAAAAAATCATTTTCCAACAGCCTTGAGAAGACATTCAGGAGGCAATTTCTTTTAGTCAAGGTGGTGTGTAATAATTAACTTGCAAAAATTATTTTATCTGAAACAATGGTAGAATGGCAAGATACTTTTTGTTTGCGAGATATTTATGGCTTAAAAACTATATTAATTCTTTATGACGTACAAAGAGGGGTCAGAGGTATTTATTTCCTCTACAAAGTGTTTCCTATTTTTACCTTCAGGAGCAAAGGAATGTTGTCTTGTCTTTCCCATTTCACAGAGATCAAAGAAAGAACTGGTGGCTCTTTTAGAATTAATGACAAAACTCCCTCTAAATTCCATGGGACTAGCTTTTTTCCAGCTGTCTTCATTCAAATTGCTTATGCTCCGAATTTTATTAGTGAAAAATAAAATGGAAAGAAGTAGGATGGAAAAACAAAGATTCTGAAGTTATTTTATTACTTTGCCTATATAAATTATGAAAAAATATATTTTATGCAGAGATATAAAAAACAAGATAAAAATTGTTGCTTGAAAATCCTATAAAATGTATTCTTACTGCATGCAATGGCTTATTATATTGCTAAATGTTCTTTTGGCTGTCTGATCTAAAGTACATTGTAGTTAATGACATATTTTTACACAAGTTTCAAAAAAAATTCCAAAAGACAACTTATAGAGAACTATTATATATGGAAAACACTGTGAAAATGGTTTAATTTTTGTATTTATAAATACAGAAAATATATCTAGAGACAGAGACACTATTCTCCAGTTTTACTAACAGCCCTACACAGCTGTTGTTTTAATGTAGAAGATTGATTTTAAAGACGCAATAAATTAACCCAGCCCCAGTAAGTACTCAGTATTTTTTCCCTGATACAACTTTTCTGATATAAAAAATCAAAACACCTACAGAGTTGAGTCTGTGGCATTTTTGAACTTTATTTTCAATGTTAAACTTCAGTTTGATTATCAGAATGCAACAACTGTTTGATGCCATTTTTCTTCTTGGAAGCTTGATTTTATGAAGGCTAAGTCTGGCTAGATAATCCTTGAGTGTGATAACAGGGTTTTGTTGCTGAAGGACAAGGAGCGAGAAAAGGTCGCAGTGCACAACTAAAGTCTGCATGTTATGATTTTTCTAAATAGATATAAATCATACAGTGAAGTGTCACCGAATGAGTAACGCACATGCTTTTCATATCCAGTCAAACTTTAAGAGAATGAAATATGTTTGCTAGTATCAACTCGCCCCAGTAGACAGTAATCCACATCACAAGAAACACTTAATTGAGTCCATTTGGCAGTTGCTGCTCAGCAGGGGCCTTGTAATGAAATAACATGTAATAACATACCTCTCATCCCTAGAGAGAGTGTCCCTGCAGGTCAAGGTTGGGGTCATTGCAAGGGCAAGGTCAGGTAGCTTATGTTGTAGCTGCTATTGCCACATCAAATTGCATCTTTTTTTTTTTTTTTTTTTAAAGGGAAAATTTTTTNTTTTTTTTTTTTTTTAACGGAGTAAATTCATTTTATAGACTATTTTCCAGATTTAACTCTCTTAAACGTTTGTACTGTCTCCCAACAAACCCCCTGTAGTATTCAAGAAGGACATTATCACTGAAAATTAAATATCCTATGAAAATGGCTTAATGTTTCATATTTGTTATCTACCAATCTAATCTTAATGGATGAGTCTATCGTTTTTTTGTAAATTACTACACAAAGACTTTTCTTGTCAGCAAAAAGAATTGTTATAACCTAAGTCACCAGGGTACCTGAAAGGTGCTAAATGCCTCACAAGAAACACTGAGCACCTTGTGGAGTTGGACATTGTGTTTCAAGAGAAACAAAGAAAAGCCAGTGAAAGCAAATGAACTTTACATTTCCACTCTGTGATACTACTGTATAGTAATAACATATGGTTAGAAAAAAACAGATAATTAGAAAGAAAAAAATGTTTTTATTATTTGCTATAATCATACAAAACTGATATAATATCTCCAGAAAGTAGAGTGGGGATCAGCAAATTAAAATGATTAAAGAGGGAACCTCTGCCTTCTGAAATTATATGGTTAAGTATAATAAAATATGGCTCACAGTCTTTCCCAGATGACACCTTATCATTGTGATTTTATGTTGGCATAAGTATTCAGAATGTCAGTTAAACTGAGGGATCAGGCATATGCATACAGGAGACATAAATGAGGAGGTTTACTCAGAATTTCTTCATAGTCCCTTCCAACCTGAGATGTTCTATGATTCTACGGTAAGAAATCAGAAGAGATCTTTCTCATTTGTGTAATTAAAAGAGAAAGAGAAAAAATATTATTTTCTTTTGTGGGAGGTATGGATCTTAGTTTTAAAAAAAATTGATGAGACATGGATCTTAAATTTAAAAAGTGACAATTATGTAGATAAAAATAAAATGGCATCAATGAACAACTTTGCTTTATACACTACATAACTTCTCCATGGAGAATATAACCCTAACAGAAAGGTTTAAGATCCAGAATTGTGAATGACACCGAGGCACATTACAAATACGGATGTGTTCAATCTGAATATATTTCAAATGGGGTTTTGTTTCCAATACTGAATATTGTTTCTGTTGTACATCAAGTCCAGCTTCATCAACACTAGAGCCAATTTACATCTCCTAATGAGTTTTCGTCTCAGTTTCTGAAATTTCCTAAAGATTCTGACGTCACACTGAGTGCTTCCTTATGAAAGAAATCAGCAACTGATCAACAACCAACAAGTTCAAGGAGTATATCATTACCTCTCTTTAATAAAACTGATTTTTTTAAATGGTAGTTTATAGTAAAGAATTCTATTCATGATCTCTTACTGAGCTACTTAGAAAGGTTATGCCTTGATCTATGTGACTTGTGGACTAGGGAAGAGTAGCCAAGTTACTACAAGTAGTAATTGTTAGTTTAGTAGTTTGGGCAATCAGTAGGAAAATAATTAAAGTTCTGATCTCTCCTTTTGAACTGGTTTTTGTTTCCTTGTTTTATCCAATAATGTTATAATGCAGAGCCTGTACACATTTCCAGAGACCTCGGTCTAGAAGTCCACTTCTGCCTTTTCCCAGATTACTCTTAAGCACAAGCAAAGAGTCAGGCTGCCTTCTGGGCCCTGTGTCACTCATGACTGACCGGCCTCAAAAAGATTAGAAAATGTAGTCTTCCACAGGAGTAGAGAGGGCAGTCACTCAGGGGAGTCCATAGTTTGGTAGTTGTGACTCCCCTTCAGCAACAGGTCACTGGGTCGCTAATTAATTAGCACCTGGGCATGCATTCAGAAAAAAAAACCTAACGTAGATTGCATCATAGAAATATGGAAATATGTAAAATGTCCTACTCTTAATTTTGAAATGATGTAATAGAGAAGTAAACACCTAACCTATGTGGACTAGATTTTCCCGTGAAGTCTTCATCTTCCCCATGCAGAAAAGAAAGTAACTAAATTAAAGCAGCTTTCAATTTTTCAGAACCTTCTTTCTTTTTCTCTTTATTTACTTAGTAGAAAGCTTCAGCCGTCATATTTGGTAGTATGGATTGCCTACCTCTCTAAAAACAGGCATATAAATCGTCAGTGAGGATATGCCTCAAACAGGCATTTCCAGTCAGCACACTGGCTTCTACTCTTACTTTCCAGGCATAATATTGTAGTCGTAATAGATTTACCAGAATTAATTACTTATTTTTAATATATAACAGGGAACTGATTTTTTTAACCTCTAAACTAAACCAGACTGCGCATCCAGAAGCCTTGAATACTTTGTCAGTTTTTCTTGTTTGTTTGCAAAGCATGCAAATGCATGATACTCAGGCATCTGCACTCTGCTTCTCTGTCAGCAAAGATTTCAGAAAGCCATTATTCTATGGCATGTACAAAGAACAGTATCTATGTGTATGCTGGCTGACTGGACATGAAAAGATTTTGGTAAGCAACAGTGATAGTTCACTCAAGGAGATCAGAAAGAGCTTAAGGAAACTAGCCAAAGAAGGAGTGACAGGTATTTTCAGCAGGTAACAAATATAGCTAGCATGAACAAATACATCCAGGCTTTGTTTTTGTTATAGCAAAATAAAATAACCTAGCAAGGAGTTTTCCCTTTTTTCAGAATGTAATCATGTTGTAAAGGCTTCAGATCATATTGTGTATGATTTAGAAGAGCAGATCTAAAAAAAGAAGGGCTCTTTAGTGGAAAATGTATTTAAGTTAAAATTCAGTATAATCATTACACAGAAATGAAAAAGAGACCAAATATGTACTGGACTGTCAATAAGACACATGAACTATATCAAATGTTTTTCCTGTGCTATAACCATTCATGATAGATGCAAGGGGAAACGTTATTCTTCAAATGCCTATAGGAAAATCAATCTCGCTAAAAAAATAAAAAAAACCGACCCTGATTGACATCTTGAAAATACAGTTCTTTGTTCACCATTTAGTTTGCAGAACTGTGTTGATTCAAGTGGCCAGCAAGGTTAGGGTTAATAGGAGAGAATGATGCCGTTCTTGTCAGTTCCCTCCATCTAAGTAAAAATGTGTAACCATAGCCCAATTCTACCTTAGGATATAACTCTGGTTACATCTCAATTTATAGAAATAATTAGATCAAATTAGATCATGGGAAGTTTAATTAACCAGGCATAGTTTTGAATTAAAGTCCATTTTCTGTGGAAATTGGAAAAGGCCTAAGTAATTCAGTACTCATTATATCATGATTTAGCATCAAGCATTGTGGGGGCTATAAGTCAGAATATATGAAAGAAGCAAAGCGGATGTCCACTCTCCAAGATTTTAGGCTGTATTTGGTTGTCCTGTGGCTCTTCTAGAAATAAATAAACAAGTTTTGAATGCTCAAGGGAGTGTTTCAGGAAAACTTTCAATAGGGCAAAAGTTCATTTCTCCCGTTAAATAAAGTCGAAATTTCATGTCATGGTTCTTAAATGTACCTCCACCATAAAACACATTTATCACAATTCTCACTTTTTTATATATTTGAAATATGCACATAATCTACTACTAATATGAAAGAGACAATTATGAAATATTTCACAGTGCAACAGTGTCTAATTATAATTAATTCTATTAGCATTCATTATGATAAATTAATTTGTATTAATGCAGATGTAATCTCATCATTTGATCAGAATTTGGAACTAATTAATTTCCACCTAATATAAAGAGTTATTTATTATACAAAGAGCCTCCTTTGCTTCTGAAGTTGCTCTTGAACATAATTTACCACCCTGTGCGCTACACAATCTGTAAACTAGCACAAGAATCACCTGTAATACACTGCATGATCCAGCACAGCCTCAGTTGTGCAAGTTCCAGTACTCTGTATGGCTCTGGGCTTCCTTACTACCTGTCTGAGTAGCCCTTTCACAGGGGAGTAATTCAATATGAGCAAAAATGGCAAAATAAATGACTCTGTTTATCTCGTACAAAGAAGATGTTATACATGTTTTAAGTCTCTAGCTATGGAGCTTCCATGGAAGATTTTTCATTGATGTAAATGGGTCTATCGGCGCTGATTTTAATGGAAACTTATATATTTAAGCTATTAAGGGTCAGGTTCTATAATGTGTTTATAAAAATATGTTGAGAGAGATATTGTGGGACAGACTTTACCACTCTGGCTTTTGTTCAGCAATGCTCTAGGAATCAAATAGTTTCACTGAAATCAATAGGACCTATTAGAGACGAAGGCACAGTTCACCATGAGTAAGGGTCTGGCTACTAGGAAACTAATATTGAGATTGCTTTCATTTTAATGACTGGGAAACCCTTTAAAGCATCCATACATGCTTTTGGGGGAAGTGAGTAATGTCCACTAAAGTTACAAGATTTATGAGGGATGTCCAATTCAATTTCATTAAGAAAAAACTTTAAAAAAAATGGTTCTCTGCCTTTAAGATGAAAACCATATGCAAGGAAAAGTGTTTTTCTCAATTGATGCAGCTACCGACAAACAACAATGTTTAAATAAGTGTTATTTATTATTTATCCATTATATTTATAGAACTAATTAGCAGAATTTGCCTTCATGGTAATTGTTAGGGATTATTTTAAGGGAGTCTAGTCATTATTTCAGAATTGAAACTCAGCTTTTTTGACTCTTCAGACACAAAAGTGACCCTAGATAATTATGCTAAAAATGCTGTAGCTCAAGTCCTGTATCAGCCTTAGATCTTCTCTGTACCTAGGAAGAGATGCCAGCTCCTTTTCCAGGACAAATCTTAGTG
The DNA here is from genome assembly GCA_013400135.1 of Rhinoptilus africanus. Classification (NCBI taxonomy): domain Eukaryota; kingdom Metazoa; phylum Chordata; class Aves; order Charadriiformes; family Glareolidae; genus Rhinoptilus; species Rhinoptilus africanus. The sequence continues at coordinate 131,405 of VXBO01006062.1, read as the reverse complement.
CTCAGCTAATACCTCCGAGATAACATGCTGAAAAGCTATATTGCGTAATTGCTGTATTGACCATGATAAGATGGTGTTTTTATAGCTTCAGATATGTGGAGTGTGAAAAGTCCTTCCCAAATTTCTGATTGTTTTAAGATGAATTTAAAGCTTCATGTTCCCAACTGTACCCTAAATTGAACAGTCTGATGTGCAGTCAATCGAAGATGCACATGCACATGTGAGTTCAGGATGTGGCTCTTTACTCTTCAGGGTGTTGAAGTTTGAATGTACATTTCAGGTTGCACATTCAAACAACCAAAAAGTTTATATGTAGCAGATGTTTAATGGATCATACATATGCTGGATCTATATCACATGTAATAGTAAAAAAAAATTTAGCTAATAAATTATTCAGTGAGGCTGAAATTCACCTTTTCCTACTTAAAAATAAAAAATAAAAACAGGCACAAGTATCTGCTTTGTGTTAAATGATGCTATTTTGATAATAAACATGTCCGCAAAGCACACAGAAGAGTGGTGTACTATTCTAAAATACATAGGGTTTTTTTCAGTAATGAAGGTTAAATTTACATTGGTCTAATGCTGTTTCCCCTAATGTCAATGATAAATCTGCCTTTAATCTATATCATACCTGAAACACCGAACATATGTTAAAATTCACCTTGACTAAGACAGATTTTAAACTGCACTTGGCATACTCTTCTTTTCATTTTAGAATAACCTGAAACTTGGAATTTTTAATTCCAATATCTGGTATTTTGTGATTAAATGCAGGTTGATTTCTAGGGTTTTACTGTTCCAACAAGTTATGCCCCCCAAAAAATTGGTTGATGAGCTTAACCCACTAACACTTTCACTTTTGTCACTCACTTCTTACTCATTTATCTGAGAATGGTCTGAGAATCATACCAGCCAAATCATCAACTCAAAGAGATCTCCCAGAAAGTGATTTGAAGCTATGTCTAAATTGTCAAGATAGGAACTTATGTTTCATCTGAAAAAATCAGTCTTCAAATTTGTCACGCAATTTCACCTGAAGGAAACCTTTTCTAAGCTTTTGTTGATAAAAAGATACACTGGAATATTTTGCACATTCTGAAAGAACAGGTCAGTAAAAGGACTCGAATTTTCTCATGAGTCTAAATAGAAAAAATTAACAGAGGTTTATGTGCTTCATTCCCCAAAGTGAGGAGGTCTTTGGAGAACAAATAGACTCCCACTGCAAAGACATATTTCAGAAAGGCATTTATCTGAATCTTTTAAATACTTGGTAGGTTTTGTATGAGTTTAAATCCCTTCGCCATTCCTGGGTCTTGTCAGCATGTCTGCATTTTTGGTCTCAAGGGATACAGTTGCAGATATGACCACAAACACACGTTTTAACAGAAGGACCTCATCAAATTCCATAGTGGTAAAAAGAAACCTATGCATGATCCCTTGGAAATGAATTAATTTGTTCCTGAATAACACTAAATTGTCTGATTCGTACCAAACACCTGCATCCGCCTAGTCATATACAAATCACGATATACACCAAAAAGGTAGTAAACTATCTGAAAACTTTTAATTAATTGCATTAAACACTGCTATATGTACATGAAGTACATGTCAGTAGACAAATGTCAAAGGCTTAACTTGATGGAATTTAAATGCATGAGTTGTAACCCACGGAAAGAAAAACATAATTCTTCCATCCTGGATTTGACTCTAAAAATTGAAGCAGTAATTTCAGAAACACCTAAGGGAGTTAGGGAGAGAATTCCCACTATATTTCAGTGGGATTTGTGTCCATAACCCCTTAGCCTCATTTGAAAATCTCAGTCATAGATTAATCTTAGAATGATATTTATCTTGTGTGCAGCTGGCCAGAGCAAGACCTCTGCTGGAATGGCAGCTGAGCTCCTTTGTCCATTAGGTTTAGAACTATCTGCATGGCAGTAATCAACATTATGTGCAAGATATTAAACTATCGTATGTCCTTTATTAGTTAAAAAGAAATAAAAATACAATGTTTTATTCACTGAAAAAACAGAAGTAATTTCATTTTAAGTGTTTTGGGGACATTTTTGTAGGGTGCGGTCCACCTTTGTAAATAAAATAGAGAACTAAGAAACCGTGGATTCTCTTTGATTTTCTTCTCATTATTTTATTTTATAATTAAAATGAAGACGCTGGACAAACTCAGAGAGAGCTGAGCTGAATTTTGAAATTCAGGATACTACTTCCACAGTGACTGTTCTATAATTTAAGGTAGCAGTGCCATTGAGAGTGGATTAGACAGAGCTGCCAGCCTGAGCTGTTTTAAACAAATGGAAAATCATTAACAGTAATCTTTTGGATCTTTGTGCAGAGGGCAGCTACGGCTGGAAGGAGGGAAGACCAGAAGAGGAACTGCAGAGATCTGAGTAGGCAGATACTGCCAGATTAATGACTGGCATTGTCAGAACTGAGCTATGGGGATAGCTGCACTGGCTTCACAGGCTCACCCCGACTAGTGGGTGTTGCTATGGGTACCAGCTCAGAGGTGTCACATGGAGACTGATGAACAGCAAAAGGAAAGAAAGGATATACATACCATAACAATATGAAGAGACCTTCTATGACATGACAAAAATGTTTTGTGTTATCTTACAGTAAATATGAAAAAAAAGAAGGAACAAGTAAGAACTGTTTGATTTTCAGAAAAAAACCCCAAACAACTCTAAAATAAATAGCGTGACCTAATGTGTATATATTTGATTTTAAATTTTTATTTATTGTTTAAAGTCCAGGCAATGACAGAACGGAGACTCATTAATCACAGCATTATCTGACAACAGAAAATAGTTATTTGCAGCATGCAATCACTATTCATAAATTTGTTATTATCTGGGGCCAGATGCAGTCTAGAAGAAAATAAATTTAATGTTCTTGCTATTCAACACCATAATTAGACCCCAATTCAGCAAGTGATGTCAACATATCTAACTTCCGCCAGCACGAGCAGTGGCACTTTAAATTAGGTGCACTGCTTAAATCCTTACTAAACTGTGTCTTATCTGAAGTAGTCTTCAGGTATAACACAGGGACATGTGACATTTTTTTAATAACCTAGGCAGGAGGTGAATGCCAAGTATGAGGCATGGAACACCTCAGACTAAAAGGAATGGTCACAAGTTACAGAAAGGGGGAAAAAAAAAAAAAGAAAGAAAAACCCCGCCCCCCTCCCCAAACAAACAAACAAAACCTCACTACAGAGGCACTTTGTGCTAATATTTCCCAAAGGGCTGATAATATTTTTGTTATTTTCCTGTTTGCTTTTTGTCTTCTGTTTCAGCCAGATACATTTTAGTGAAGTCTTTAATTCCTTCAGCTTTGGTGAACTATTGCATAAACTCCATGTTCATGAAATAATTGTGGTGTCTTGTGTATTAGAGAGCTTCAGTAAGTGACAAAACATTTAGGTCTGCTGGGAAAAAATGGATATCAATGAGAATGTTAAGTACAGAATATGTTACAGCTATGATTATTAAGCTGTACCATACATATCTAGAAAGTCATGCAAATTCGATTTTGACTCATTTTTTTCACAGCAATAGATAATTTCTGTAGCATTAAACTTTTATTAACCAAGAAAAATGTGAAGATCTGACCCACAGGAAAAATTTGGTGTGATGCGAAATAAAGTAGTTTAATCTTGTTTTCTAGAAAGTTTGTCTTTCTGTTTCTTATGCATTAACAACTTTTGTAATGTTCAGCTGATAAAGCAAACAGTTTTAATAATGTTTGCATTATGTATTTTGTATGCATTTCTTAAATATGTTTAAATTTATCCACATTTTTTAAAAGTAAGTTGATGTTTCAATTTTATTAAAAAATTAAAAAGCTGCATTAGATGGGATGTAATTTGCTATGAATAGATTTTGAAGACCTCCCATATTTTAAAATTTAATATCTTAAATTTGTCTTTGAAATATCTGACCCTATAAACAATCTTTCAGTTCAACCTTGTAAAAAGAGGGGAATGGAAATCAGAAAAAATCATGTGGGAGCTGAGGAAGGGTATATGAGATGCAACTGTATATTGCCAGCTGCTTCCCTCTTTTGGACATATCCCAGTGAAAGATTGATGTCTCAGATAATCAGGTGTTTACATTAAAAGTTACACTATAGTACTAGGTACAAATGCATTTTAGCCCAATTTTGTAATTGTTTTGGGTGGGAAGTTTCCCAGTTTGTTGGAGACACTAAATGTTTATCTGGCATTTTCCAAGTTAAGAGTTTCCTTATATTCATGTAAAACAGTATAACTCACAGAAGCAATGCCACTAAAAATGTGAGACCGATATGATAGGTAGCAACATCATCAAACTAGTCAGAGAGAAGTGAAATAGAGGTTTAAAAGGTTATTTGGCACCATGGTGCCCCAAAGTTTATTTTCAGTATACTGGTTCAAGTTCCGCCCAGATTGACAGTGTTTACCTCTTACTATTGTTTGATTGCTTGAGTGATGTCTCTGAAATAGTTTGCTGTTCTTTAGCTTCTAGTAAGTGTAATACAAAATGATTAATCTCTGCTCTTCAAACTCCCACTGTTGGCTATAGTAAAATCAAATACAATATTCATTAACACTAATCCACTCTTCTGTCTGAAGTAGCATTTCTTAGTGGACAAATATACCAAAGCATATCAAAACAATTTTATGTGAACATCAATAAATTCTGCTATGCAGACTTGTATAGAAATTTTTCTTCTGATGTCTATGTTATTGTATTTTACGAATCAAAAGGTGACTTCTGTCTTCAGGGCTTTCAGATTTACTTTTCATGAAAATTGAAATCCTATTCTCAAAAAAAAAAGCCTACACACCACATAGAAACAAATAATGGGGAGAAAGGTATGAACAAAGGAAAAAGAAAGAAGATTTTAGCATCCAAAGAGACCTACATATTTACAGAAGAAACTTGACTTTTTAATTGCATCTTCCTTTTTCAAAAATATTACACAGAAATTTTGTATACCATGAATAACTAATAAAATATTAGTTCATAACTGATCATCTAATTTCAATTAGTCCAAAACCTAATGTGTTATTAGTTATTTACTATGGATACTATGCTATAGTATATGCAAAAATGTGTAGGCATGTAAGTGGATTACACAGCATAAACAGGTGACAGCTTTCTGTGAGAGAATGTTTAACTCTAGTAGTTGCAAGACTGAAGAAATTGCCTCCAAAAAATAATTTTAAAATATACATAGTAACTCCTTGGATTGCTTCTATTATTCACAGATGGGGTCATCTGTATCCTAAGTCTTTTATCAGAGAATCAAACTGTTTTCATTGTTGTCTTTCTTTAAAATAGCAACATTTGCCCAAGCTTGAGGAAAATCGCTTTGATACACAGCCCAAATTAGTCCTTCCCTGAAAAACAATCTGCACCTTTGGGATCACATGGTATTTTCAACAATCACAGTAAAATGAGGGTGATAACAGACAAATCCCTCCGGCTACTGCATCTTTTCCTTCTCCTCCTTCCTCAACACAGAGACCATATGACGGAACACGCAGAACCACAAATTACTGTAGTACGCGCTTCCTACTTAATAATGACATCCCATAAGTTAGGAAAAATCTGCCAACATCTGCAAGCTTCTCTGCACTGCTGTGAGCCAAAGTTAAAAATCATGTGTGACAGTGCTGTGGAAAATACAATTGATTCCATTCTGATTGTGTCAGTTCCAAACACAGACAATATTGATGATGCTGTACAGTAATCTTATTGGGCTTGGGCCCAACTGAACATTGGTCTTTGTCAACTCATTATTCCTCTATCAGAGGGATCTCACTAGATTGATCTTGCCAGAAGCTCTTGATGTGTCTCACAAATCACTGTTCTGCTGTTGGCAGGCAGATTCGAGTACTGCACGGTAATTGCTGGGTTTTTTTTCCTTTCCCCAGAAGGCAGTGACTACATATTGCAAGTCATTGTCATATGAGAGAATATAACTGTCCTAACAAGATAATGTAGTTAACTGTGCAGTACCCGATCATGCCAGAAGATATGGTCATATGCTATATGTTACCAAAGAAGCAAATTATTTCAAAAGGTAAAGTCTTTTTTATTTTTTTTTCCTTGTCACTCCTTAAATAAATAACCTAACTTTTTAGTTTATCAATGTAAAAACGAGTTTGGATAAATTATATTATTTTTAACTGCAACCCAAATATGGAAAGGTCTTGATAGGCCTCTTCCCATTTGTTTACATTATTTGTTTACATGTAGAAACAAACCACATGTGAGTGTTTGCATGATCAATACTACACTACAAACCTCAGACACAGGCATTTGAGTATCTGACAAGAAGTGATTATATCTTGGAATTTTCTTTTACATTTTTAGCCAAAGGGAAGAAACTTGTTGGTTCTCTTTGTTTGTCCCTCAGAAAGATCCGAGTCAGATTAAGTATAGACTTTGGCCTGGGTAAATGCTTTCTTTAAGATACTATCAACATATCCTCTGGCTAATCTTAGAAGAACACAATGAAAAAACCAAATCAAAACACTTAATGCGCTGAGTCGGATGATCTGGATAATAGCAAGAGTCTGTACTGGAGTTTCTCCAGGAAAGCTTAGGCATATGCTGACTAAAGAAGCCACTGGCAGCCAGCTTCATTCCTACAGTGCAAATGGGGAGAATAACAATACTTGAACAGCAAAACTTAAGCAGTCAGCTCTGGCTTCTTTCTCTCTCCATGGATGACAGCTTTTCTGGGCAGGTACAGGGGCTGAGTCCAAGACAGAAGAAAATATGGCTGAAAAGAGCTGTGATTCCCAATTAGGGGGAATGGTTACAGAACTGAATAAAGAAGACATGAGGGGCTTGCACCTTACATCACCTTGCCTAAAACAAGGAAATTCAGCAAGGGCATTAGAAATAAGTGTTGGTAAAACCCTTCAAAAAGTCAGATAACATTTAATCTTGAAATAATATGATGAGGATCTCATCCCCTATTGAAATACTCAAATGCTTACATGATCATTGCCAAACAGTTATATAAAGGCCATGACAGTAACATAAATGACACCGGTGATGAGAGCATTGGGAGTTATGAGAACTTTAAAAGGATGCAAAGCCACAGAGACTGTTTTTATATAACAGAGCCAAAGTTACTTGTGCAAGTGACAGGGCAATGTTTAAGAAAAGAAAGTATGAGAGGATTCCACCTATAGGCAGCATAAGGTTATTCCAAGTCACTTGAGACCAAAATACAAGGTTCAAGGAAGAAGAAAGAACAGTGTAAATGCAGGGCCTATGTTTTTCCCGGCTAGATGATGGCAAATAAATTGAAGACCTATTGAGAATTTATGTCAGATCAGTTCACTTAAAAAAAACACCTGTAATTGTTCAAAGAAACTGCCTGTAAATATGAATTCTTTATGTTAGTTTTCCTTGCAGGCTTAGTGATTTGCCTTGGCAGAACATGATTTTTGCTTTAAAGTAGGAAGAAACTGTCAAAGCACCTTTTAAAATAAAATTTATATTACACTAGAAGCAACAAAGTAAAATAAACCAAAAATGTTCAAAAATCAAATTAAGTCTTTGAATAATCAAAACTGTGATCATGTGACATCTAATGAGTAGGTACATAACTGAGTACATTAAATGATTCTGAGTGGGTGACTCCTGACAGAAATTAGCACACAGTTGTTCACATACACAGACTGAATGCCATATGCAAATTTAATGTTGAATCTTTCCCCTGACCTGTGTTGTGGCTATTGTGTTGATGCAAGCAATTCTAAATGTAGCAGAGCCAGCAACAGGAAGATTCCAAACGCAACCATGGAGTAAATGTCATTTTAATTTTAAAAGTAAGGAAAATATTGCCATTCCTAACTTTAGATAACCACCACATCACAGAATAGGCTCTGTGTGGTGAATTCTGTAATGTGCTAGCGAAGTTAAGACCCTCATAGTAGAACTGAACAAGCAGCAGCTACAGTCCTCTGCAGGTAGCCTCCTGGAGCTAGCCAACAGGAGAAGTCAAGGACTTTGGTGTTCCTGAAATTGTCATCCTCTGTGAGACTTACATGCCTTTTTCAGACCTAATGGAAAGGCACTCCCATTTGCTTGGAATGCTCAGTCCAGAACCTTTTTCACAACTTTTCCATGCCTTTCATAGGAGCGCAATATACATGCCAATCTTCACGCAGAAAAGGAGTAAATAGTAGTTTCTTTTAATACTATGGCCTAACAGTTAGGCTGTCTGTTCAGGGCAAGTGGTAGGGTCTGGAGCAGTAGCTGGAAGCCCTTGCCTCAGGCATCTTAAGATGGCACCACATACTTACTTTTAAACACCTAACGGATTGCCAGGATGCTAACATAGTGAATTCTTCTGTTTGTGAGATGTAAACTCATAGTCCTTATTAAATTAAATTTACCTAATTCTAACTTTGGTAATGTTGAGTTTACTTAGTTCTTAATAGAATTTTAAATGGAATGTAACCAAATTATTTTACCTATCCTTTTTTTTTATCATTCACGGTTAGCCTCGCTGCAGGTTTCTGAACTACTGCAGGCTGGAGGCTTCCCATTGGTAATGAAGGTGATCTGTTGCTTGAAATAACTTAATAGCTACTGAGCCTTGGAAAGAGAGAAAGTAAAAAATTTACCTAGCATAGTACTTTGCACTTCTGTCTGTGAGGAAGCCCACACATACTCCGCACACTGTGGTCTGGGCTGTTTATGCATTTCACATTATATGGATCTCTTTCAAAAGCTTCCTTGTTCATTATAATGCAGGGATGTCAAATAGTCAGAGCAGATGTCACTTGATTTTGTGTGGTGGACCTCAGAGCTCTTCTGCACTCTTCTGACATGCAGAAGAGCTTTGAGGTCCACCACACAAAATCAAGAGGAGATCGCTCTCTTAGGGACTGAGTTCTTATCTCAGTTTTTTATGTGGATGGTACTGTGCTGGCCTAAAATCAGTGTAAGGAAATGGAGACTTAATCTCAATATTTACAATGTCCTCGTGGTAAACATTTTATTTTAGTTATTTCCATAAATTTCATACTAAGAAAATCAAGATTTTATGGCAACTTAAATGCATGCTTTATAGTACTGTTAATACAGGTGGCATGATGTTACTTGTAACATCAAGTAGATCTCAACAATTGCACAAGAGTAATTTTGAGAGAAAGACCATGTCAACATAAGTATAGAGAGTGTCTGTTAAGTAAAGTACTCAAGGAAGAGAAAAATAGATCCCAATCTTATCAACTCCTGAAACTTTATCCTTTAACAGGCGACCTAAAAGAACGGTGACAGCTACCAGCCTCATTACGGTTCATGTATACGTTCTCTATATAGGGCAACAATTAGAATCTAGCTAAATCCCAGACATCCCACACATCTGATTAATTCAGGCAACAATGAAGCACTAATAATGGAGTGATCTGATCACTATGAATGATAAAGTGAAGACTCAGAGGTAGCATAGTAACAGGAATATTACTCAGCACTAGCAAATTTCCCTTACAGACATCCATCCAGCGATATTTATTTTTTTTTTGATTCTAAGTATGTGTGCTAAATAATGATCACAAAATAGCCAGTTAGTACACTGGCATTGAAATACTAGAGAGTCTAATCCGATTGATCAGATATTTTCATACTTTGCTCCTTGCTTTTGTTAGCTAATACCATTTTTTTCCTAAAAATTACAGACTGCGTATCACAGAATTCTTGCCTGAATATTTTACTATATTCTCTTAGTAAAACAAACAAACAAACAAACAAAAACCCCTAAACAAATACATCAATCCCCCCCCAAACAAACTGGAAAGCAGAGACTTGCACAGACTTGTGTACCTCTATTAATGCCTACTCACCTCACTTTTGCTCTGGGGGTATAGTAGATAGGGACGTGCTAATTTCTATAGTCAGATTAGCAGTATGTTTAAATTTTTTTTTATCCTTCTCCTATTTAATGATAGAAACTGAGCAGAATCCTTCATAATGCAACAGTAGAAACAGGAAAATGACATAGCTTCTTTGGTTTCTTAATCTATGCCTGAGTATCAAAGCACCAGCAACCACAAGTACATTTATGTTTAGACACGACAGTGGTTAAAGTAACTGATGTTTTGAGAGTGCTACGGTATTTAGTAACCAGGCATGGTTTTCAGCACTTGATTTTCTGTTATGGAAATAGACCAAATAATTTGCTTTGCATTAACATCCATCAACACTCCTGTAAAATTCTAAGGGATTAAATTTTTAGAGCTGCTGAAAATCAATAGCTTCATTTGAAACTAGAAGAGCTATGGATTTCTAAAATTCTGGGCTCTGTCGGCATTTGGCAATTCTGAATCATGTATGGCTTAGAGGCAGGAGGTGCTGTGTCTCCATCTTATATTTGTTGGATTCCACCTGTCTCAGGAAAAGGCTGACCAGCGTCTCTCCTTTATTCAGATGAGAGGTATTCACATTCCCTGTATTGTTTTGGTAATTCAGGGTTAATTACATTTCAGTCTGGCCTTTCAGTTTGCAATTTTAAAATAAAGTACACTGTATATGTACATCTCATTGTGAGATACATATATTTCTTTTTTTAAAGTAGGGCAAGGTAACACAGAATATATTCATTGATGAAAAATGAAGGTAAAGTGAAAATCAGATTTACATTATTTGATGAGAAAACTATGGTTCTTCAATACACATTGCTCTCAACATCAGTAAGAACTGTTCTTGTAAACTCTTGTATTATTAGTTTATCCAGCTGTGTCCCTGGCTGCAAGCATATAGTATTAAAGGTGAGGCTGAAAACTGGCAATGTCAAGTTTCATAGTGAAAACTGGTTTATCTTTTACTAACAATCTTAGCAATGTGCAGTGACCTGCCCTTGGAGTGGTGGTTTAACAACCTTTGCCCAAGCACTTTGTGGCTCTTCTTATATCTTTAATAGTTTACTTGATGGACTATGAAGAACTGCCAGATGACAGTTCTATTTCATTTTTGTCACTGCATGGCTCTCCGTTTTTCCCGCAGTCTTTTTCTCAAGGGCACAATTCTGTAAGTCAATGTGGCAATGTTCAAGCTGGGTATTGCTCTTTCAGCTACCGCATCTTGATGCAGTACGTGCAAGTCTCAGACATGTTGAGATTCGAGGCCTTCAGAAAAATAAGATCACAGGAAATCTTATATATGCTCATGTCCTTCCCTCTGAAGATAAACTGAAATTATGGGATGTGGATATTACATTAGGAAATTACTTGAAAACGTAGTATAAAACACTGTGATTATTAATGAATTGCCTAACAAATGGTATCCCTCTATATACACTAGGAAAATGAGCTTACGCATTAGAAATGTCTATGCCTTTGCTGACAGTGCATACAGGGGAGGAAATAAAAATGAAGAACAGAAAGTGTGAAAGGAGGAAATCATACTGGTTAGACACTCCTGTCCAGTTTTTCAAAGAGCTAATAAATTTCTCTGCATGACATATTACAAAAATCTATATTAACATTTACAGCATACATTTACATATATAAATTTAGCAATTAAAGGTAGGCATGTCTGTTTATATAAGTGAATTTCCATTTATTTGTGCAAATCAGTGGATTTTGCTCTTCCAAATGGTTTCAGGTGCATATGTTGTGGGAGCACATTTTGATACTCATTGTTGCATGTCTATTTCCATTTTGAATTTCAGGTTATAACTCATCTCATGGAATCTCAAGCCTTGAGAGCTAACTTTATGTCAACAGATATTTTATAACCATTAAATTGCAGTAAAACATTGTTAGCTAAGCAGAGAGACAGAAAAATTCATATTTAACATATGCAATGGGATTCGTAGCACATCTGTTGATATTCTATAAAACTGAACAGTCAAAGTGTTTTTTCTATGACTAATTCCTTGTTATTACACCTATGTCAGGCCCATGCTGTTACTTGGACCCTACCCTTATAGTAAGTTCAGTATTACTGGACCTCTTCCCTTGTGAAGAGATGTGACGGGTGGCACAGGTCTATACGCTGTTCTCTGTTCCGCACTGGAGTATCAGAGGAGGAAAACCAAGTCCCTTGTCATACATGTAGAACAGAAAGCATGGCAAGGAAGCACAGACCTTGGGACTGACACATTACGGTTTTCTCCTTGTGCCACATACAAAGTGCTTTGGAAGCATTTTTCCCATGGCCTTTTGGATCTCATATGCAAAATGTCAGAGAAATGTCTGGGGCAACGTAAATCATTAAGAGCTGTTTGCAAGTGCGTATCTTTTATTTTCAGACCACGAGGGCAACAAACATTTTTTAATATGGAAGTGTGGAGTGTGAAGAATTCCTTGTCCTAGTTTGAATTTTAGGAACTGAAACTTGCATTCATCGTTTTGTGTCTATGTTTTTTTAATAAACTAGATGCAAAACTACCCAAAATATCTGTGGTTGCACTATAAATGCAGATTTGTACTTTTCTGAAGAGCACACTCATTTTTTTCATCTGAGTATTTTTCTCCTGCTCTGTGGACTGGTACTGTATCAGAGACTTGTTTTTTTCTCTTAGTGTGAATATCATCCTACCCTCCAAATCATACTACTGTCACGGATTTACAGCTGTCTATTAACCTACTTACTCATACTGCCCATCCTGGAAAGTTACATAGGTGTGTGAAACTTCAAAAGGAAATGATAATCTATGTTTTATTATGTCCATTACATATTTTCCAAAACTTTTCCTATTACAGTTGATTGTTCCTCAGTGAATTTATTTTGATTCCTGTTGATTACATGTGTATAGTCTTTAAACTTTATTGAATGATGTTTTTATGCTTTAATTTCAGTNATATATAAATAAAACTCTTAATTATCTGGGGGAGAAAAGTCAGTCTGAAAAGATCTCCAGGCCAGCCTCTGAATTTAGCAACAAACATCATGTATCTTCAACCTTCTTTTTTAACATGAATACACTCCTGTACGAAATGAGAATTCCTGGTAAATTAAAGACAATCTGTCACAGTTTGTCTTGTGTGTCATAGTGAAAATATAGAAATTTTGTGCTGCCCTTCTGTTTGAATCAGTTTTGATGTAATGTGGCTAAAAGCCTTGTGAGCCCTCAGTGGCAGGGGGCGTCTTACTTTCCTAAGGCTTCAGAATATCCTAGGACTTAAGGTTGGTTGTTGGTGGGAGCAGTGAGTAAGAAGTACTTGAGTATACTGTTCAAAAACACCACTGCAGGCAGCAAGAAAATACAAGGAGGTATCTTGCTTGTTCTATAAATCACCCTGATGTCAGAGCAGGGAGTCATTTTGGCCACAGCAAATTTCACCTGTAGTGAATGTATCAAACGCTACAAAAATTAGGAATTGGCATTGAATCCTATAGAAAGAGGAAAGTGGCGAGTCAGGGCTGAATGCATACCAATATATCCACAGTGTTGGGCAACATCATGTCTCCTTCCCCACCATGCGACTCGGAGCACACCCAGCTCACGGGTAAATTTGCCACTATGACTGTGCTTGTTTGTTTGTTTGTTGATAAGGTGGTTTGTTCTGCAGGCTCAGAGCAGAATTGCTCAAGTAAAAGCAGTGTTCTCCAAGACCAGAGTCTCTTGTGCATCAGTCTATGAATGATGTTGGACTTGAAAGGATGCCTTTGATTTTGCTGGAATTTGCTCCTTGGAAGTGTCAGCAATACATTAAGAGTTTCAGGATCCTATATTTCCACTGCAAAAGTTAAATTCTGTCAATATTGCTCCTCCTAAGTTTCCAAAAATGGGTATGCAATAATCCCAGCAGCTTTCCAGCATTGTTTGTCTTTGGTCCTTAGACCACAGCAAGAATTATGGAACTCACTTGGTTTTTTTCTTTCTTTGACATTAGAAGTTTTTGTAGGATCTTGTAAGCATTTTTATAACTACTATAAATCATGTAAAATGATATTCACTAAAGATTGATATGTAAATCTTTGAGTTCTTCAATTAGATTTTTTGTTTATATATAGTATGAACTTAATCATATGCATGTGAGAAAGTCACCACTGCTTGATGCCACTGGCTAGTTTATAACCATTATATGATTAGTGTTAAGAGAAACTTAATTTGAACGTAAGTTTCTCTATTTAGGCTTGCAACTTGAAACACTAGCTTACTTGGGATTTCTGTCAGTTTTTGTCTTTACTGAGCTCCTCTGTTCCACCAAGTGGATCAAATGTCACCCTTTTTTTTTCTCAGAACTCTGCAGAATAACATTAAAATCTAGCCCGGGGATATGACTGGAGATAAATAACTTAAACTCTGGGATAGGAAACAAAGTCAAATCAAAATTAAGTATGTCCAGTTTGTATTTGGTTTTGTACTTTTTCTGCAGGAATGAGAGAAGCAACAAGAGAAAATGTTAAGAGAGAAAACCTTTGCATTTTATAATAGAACAAATGCTTTTCATAGTTTGTAGTTCAACTTCTCATCTCACTGAAATAGATAATACTTCTGAAGATATTTTTTCTCTGTTTGTATAGTCCATGGGGCTCTGGTGCTGCTGATTTGGAGATATCATTAACTGTATCATCAGTGTCATTGACATTGCTATATTTATATTTTTAAAAATATTTAAATACTCTTATCCTCTCTGAGACCTTTTCTGATTCAGTTTCATATGCACTGGTCTGCATTTTCACTAGGGCCCTCAGGTTTTATTTATACCTCGTTTACCTATGTAAGGTTTGGTTTGGATAGGGAAACCTACTTAAAGTTGTAACACTAGGTCACAGTAAAAATTTGTCTATCCCTCTTTCTACAGCTGTCACTGGCTGTTGCTAGGTACAGGAACCGAGCAGACATAGTAATACGGAGGCATTATGGCAGACTTTATATACTACACTAAGTATTTATAGATTACAACAGTTTGTGCCCTAAGAATTTGCAGTCAGTGACTAAAACTGGTTTTATGGGCTTCCTTCCATGAACTTGCCTAATTCTACTTTACTCCACTTATATCTTTGTCGAAACATAAAAATCTTGGCTTGCTGAATCAGTGCCATCTATTTGATGTTGTAAGTAATACTACAAGAGAATGTGTGTAAGGTAGCTAGTATGTCTTTTCAAGAAAAGTAGAGACAATACCTTAGCTCTGAGATACCATTGATGCTTATGCTAATGATCTGGCTGATGGAAACTGTGCTGCTTAAGCAACCAGAAGTAAAGAGCAAAACAGGATTAGAGTTCAAAATGCTCTTGACGGAGAGGTGGTGTTTTTTGAAACAATAAAGTGAGTGTCTTCAGAAGCATGAGGAGTTACGTTGCAATACTAACTCATAAATACAGAACAGAGAATAAACAGCTTATGGTATAAGAACTTTTTGCAGAAATATATCTAGTGTTTGTTGTTAATGATAAACTGGTGTTATGAGCAGCATGGCACTACAAAAAAGGGGAATTCCATAGAAAGCATTGCAGGATATGTGAAATAATCCTGTGCTTGTAGTCAGTGCTAGTAGAACTCAGGTGGAGTAGGACATGCGGTTCTGGTACCGCAGTCAAGAATG
Source organism: Rhinoptilus africanus (assembly GCA_013400135.1). Lineage (NCBI taxonomy): Eukaryota > Metazoa > Chordata > Aves > Charadriiformes > Glareolidae > Rhinoptilus > Rhinoptilus africanus. The sequence continues at coordinate 115,869 of VXBO01006062.1, read as the reverse complement.
TGATGAATCTACGGGACAGTCTAGAGGAGAGCAAGGAGAATGATCAAAGATGGGGAAAGCATGGCCTACCAGACCTAAGAGGAAAACAAAAGGAAGAATTTACTCTCTGTTGTGCATTGGAGAAAAGTAATTCCCTTAAATTGCAGCAAAAGGGAGTCAGATTAGTTATCAGGAGTAATATTGTTAAAGTAGAACATGTCACCCTGAATGACAGCTGCATCCCTGTGACTGGAAGTTTCCAAGAACACATTGGGCCAACACCCCTCAGGAGTAACACAGACTCACAGAATTGTAGGGGTTGGAAGGGACCTTTGCAGACCATCTACTCCAACCCCTTTGACAAAGCAGGTTCACCTAGAGCTGGCAGGACAGAAATGCATTCGGGTGGGTTTTGAGTATCTCCAGAGAAAGGGACCCCGTAACTTCTCTGGGCAGCCTGTTCCAGGGCTCTGGCACCTCCAAAGTAAAGAAGTTGTTTCTGAACATTATCACAACAGAAATCACATATGAAAAGCTGCACTTTTTCAAAGTGAACAGCAATAAATCATAAAATATGCACCTTAACAAGTAATTAAAATCACAAGATTTACCTACTGAGGCTTGTCTGAGAAACCATCCATAACCTCAGGTGTGTGCCTGAAGGTTATGTATAACTGAAATAGGGAAAAGTCTTTCTTGGAGATTTCATGTACACGTTGCTTTACATTAGTCTTAAAAGTAGAATACAACTAATCAAGTTTTACTGCTTTTCCTGGCTTCATACAACTTCATATTTGTAAAGCATTCATGACATTCTTCCCTAGCATAAGAAAGAGGTTTGATTCTTTCAAAAAGTCACAAAAAAATTAAAATAGTGTCAGAAAGAATATCATCCAAGCAAATAGCTGTAATAATCTATCTAGCTGTTCTGCATTTTTTGAAATTGTGTGAGGATCAGGTTCTCAAGTAATAAAACCTGACATGGATGTCATTTGTCTTGTAAGATCTATGTCAAATTACACCCACTAAGGAGCCTTCCTTATGTTTTCTAAATTCCTAAGGAAGAGGGAAGGGCTTAAGTGAGTTCTGCGATTAACTGATATGAAAGTTTAAAAAGAAATAAGGATGGTGGTGAGGTTGGTTTTTCATAGTGGTCAATAAGAAATAGGTGATCAATTGCCCCGTTGTCATTTTACTGCAATCAGCAGTGCTGTTGCTCACAAAACATGGCATGTGACACCTGTCATGTTGATCTGCTGAGGCAGTTACATGTGGAAGAACAAGAAAGTATTAGCATAACATTTCCAATACATTTTTACTTTGGAAATTTACAGCTCAAGTATGTGGGTCATAGCTCACAGTCACTTGGTTTCATAATGTTTTACATATCCCCAAGATGTTTGTAAGTGATATACATTCCTCAAACCAGGATTTTTTAATATATTTGACAGTCTCAAATCTGCTGTGGATGGGACAACATTTAACATGCACAATGTGAAAATACATATTCATAACACAAAATCTAAAGTATTCTAATTTCGGTTTATTCATGTCTCTGAGAACATGGCAGGTGAAAGACGGATAGAGGAGGTTAAGTGATGTTCTTGTAGATTTGCTATGATGTGTAAGATAAAAGAGACCCATTAAATTATATATCTTATTTATGGAGAAGGAGAAGTAGCCCCTATGGATCATCAAATACCATATGAAATATCGCCAAGCATAGTAATGTGTTCTTACTAATAGTTCCATTGTTTGTCTGGGACCAAGCAGTAAAATAGATATGCAAAAGATATTTAACATGTCTCTATATTTTGAAGCCATTTTCTGTTTGTTGTGTTTTTTTTAAATTAAAATAGTACTTCTTTATTACATTTATATGCGACTGAAATAATTTTAAAGGTAAAAATATGTGCAAAATATATTGTCAGCTTGCAAGTTTGGAGCAAAACATTAAAATAGCTTTTGGATTATGAATTATATTTACAAAGATGTTAGGCTTTGATATTGTTTATTCCTTTAATGAAATAATTGAAACATAGTTAGCTGAACTCTATTTTCTATTAGAAAGCAATTCACACCATAAAAGCACAGCACAACAGGTAATATTAGATGTTCTTTGGTTTGAAGAGATCAGCCATTCAAGCACTCATAGAATTTGTCCCCAGCTGCCTTTCCTAGAAGTGGTGTAACCATATCAGAAGTAAAAAAAAAACAGAACAAAAGCATTTGGGCAGTATAAGGTCACCTGCATTCCTCTGGTCATCAGTGTGTGCAAAAGGAGACTTTACTTTCCAAAACTATTCATCCAACATATGTAATTAGAAAGAAAAACTCTGACTGTAAATAATCATGATTTAAGAAGAAACTACTTAAAAAAATTAGAAATTATGTAAGACACCATGCAGTTATTTCAAAATGTGGTTTGGGACAGGTTGGCCAATGACAAGACAACAGATGTTCTCACCTCCCACTCCAAAGAGAGGAAGAAGAGAGATAAAGAGATATAAAACTTTAGAAAAAAACTAAACTATTTTAATGAAATACTAATAATAAAATAAAAGGGAAATAATGAATAGATACAATATATATATATAACCGTCTCAGGTTCCCAGGGAGATGTCACCAGCAGGCACTGGGGAAGATCCAAACTGACTCTGTGATGGATGGGAGCTGGATTCCAGAACACACTGACCGGGATCAAAGGCAGATGGGCAGATAGGGTCTACCTCAGACATCAGCCACTGAAGAAAGAGAGCCATTGAAGAAGCATCCCACTGAAAAAAGAAGCACAGAAGGAGAGGCTGACCCTTTGATCCCTCAGCTTTTATAGTGAGCATGGCAGATGGGATGGAACACCTTATCGGTCAGTTTGGGTGACCTGACTTGAGCACATCTCCTCACAGGTGGGACCCCTCCATGGGTTAAACAACCAAGTCAGTGGACCCTGGTTGCCACAGTAACAAGTAAGAACAAGAATGTCTCTTACCGAGCAGAAAGTTGGCTCTGCTTCACTTCAAACCAGGACATATAATCATCTATTAGCAGGAGCAAACACCATCCCAGCTTTTGCAACCACTCTACACGTAGGACAAACGTTGCACTTGGTAATACTAAAGGGAAGGTCTCTAATTCCACAATCCTTGTGAAATACAGGTTTCTCCACATATAACATCCAGTCTCCTCTGCTAGAGCCAGAACCCTGAGCTTATGATTTTACTGGTAAAGTAATTCTGACTGTTTTGCATTCTTAGAAGCAGTCACACATATAAGACGAAGGTTTATTATTTGTCTTCCAATTTCCAAATTTCTTTTCTAATTCAGCTGATGAGTGACATTGGACAATAAAGCCTATGTATTACACTATATTGGACTTTCTTGCATTACATATTTAAATTTTATGCGTTTATAACTTTATAAGGGCAGAGTTTTTTATTCCTCTGCTTCCTCCTAAGATGTCAAAATCCTTTTGCCAAATCAGTCTACAAACTCACTTCTCACTTAGAAATCCAGGTTAAGAATGTGTGAGCTGGATAGATAAATCTACACACTGAGTATGGTAAAACTAAGTATAAACTTGCCTATAAGGTTCCTTGAGAGTTTATCTGGTCCCTCAAATTTTTTTTATTAATGCATATTAACTTTTGGACATACCACAGTAATACTGATTTACTGCTTTCACTGGCCTTCACTTTTGTTGTTCTGGGGAGATATTATTAGTGCTAAACTTCCAATGCTTGAAAAATACTAGGCATTTTTCTGAGTCTAAGCATTAAACCTAAAGGTACAATGTGAGATAACAGACCAAACCAAGAACATAGGCTCTGATTCTAGGCTTACAAATTATTTCACCAGCTGAAACCAGCATTAATGATGTAGTACTACATTTTGTTATGCCCCTTTTGCAGAAAATGGTACTTCAGCTATACTGAAAATTACAGTTTCAAATGCATGGTCTGTGTTCAGCTTTGTCACTCTCACTAGTACAAACACTGGCTATTAAATTTGGGTGGTCAAGGTTATACTGCAGAGTAATTTTTCAATGATGACTGAATAAAATTGATCAAACTTTTAAATTATTACTTTTTTGTTAATAAGTACCTTGATTGGAAATGTTCTCAAAGGCAAAAGTTTCCTCTTCCCTCCTCTGTCAAAAATGATTGCTTGTGAAACTTTACCTGGCTGATAGTCATACAAATCTGCAATTGTACACCTAATTTGACCTCTAACCTAATATTTAATTTTATAAAATGCTTTTAAAACATTTCCATACAGTGGTATATTTTTTTCCTTATAGAAGGCTACTGTTAATCTATTTTCATCTATTTGAGTCTGTGCGTCTAGGTACTTTATTGTAAAATAATGATCCTTGTGTTCTCTTGTTGCTAGTATGCTTTTGCTTTAAGCTGTGCTTTCATGGTATGATTTAGCCTTAACTTCACTGTCAGGTCTGATGTCGAGTTTTCCACTGCACTTACATGATTCTATCTTGCTGCTTTTGATTTTTCCCCTCTTAGATTTGTACTTAATTCACTCATGCAATTTCAGTTCTTTACATGTATAATAGCTGTATAACCTCTCCACTTTGAGGTTGTACACGCCTCAGCTTTCTGATGGAGATGCTTTTAATTTCCCTGTTCTTTATCATGCTTAAGATTTTTGACACTGGAATTGTCCTGTGCTTTTTTTTTTTTTCACAAGATATTAGGATGAAATAATTTCCATGGGTTTTTAATTCCACATTCTTGCTGTTCTGGAGAACAGTGTTTTTTGACATGCTCTTTGAGTGAATGATTTGCAGAGGGGAGAATACAGATCAGTAAATAGCTCATTCATATTAGTGATCAGGTTGTTTCCTAGTGGAAAAAAAAAAGAAAAACCAAAGAGAAAAGAAAATTGTGCTAATACTTCCAATTGTTCAGCATTACTTTCCTGTATTTCTTGTTTTCTGTTTAAACTTTATATATCCTCTTGGTATGCTAAAAGCCTAATAAAATATTTAAAATGGTTGTTTATATACACTCTTTATATTTCTGTCTGGAATTCAGCTAAAGTTGTGAAAAAACCTTCCTTGAGCCTCACCAGAAGAAATAACAAATTTTCTTTTTTTACCTGCCCGCTTTCTGCATGAAAACATAAGTAAATCTCTTCTTCTCCATCTGCAATTTTATATGTCCCTATAAAATGCTGGCATAGTGAACAGAGTAGCAGAGTCACATGAGCAGTTGTTAAATTACTTGGGCACAATCCTGAAACTGCTTTAGGCATGGGCTACAACAAGAAATGTGGTGTCATAAGCCTGATACAAGAACTTTTGCTGATTGTTAGAGGCATTGCTTGCACAAGCTGCTTGCTTTTCTAACCTAACTGGAAGCAAAGTAAACACAATGGTGAATTGTTTAAACCTTCAAAGCAGAAACTCTCAGCAGAAAATTTCAGCTGAAACTTCCAAAAAATTATGCTGTTCAGGTAGTGGGGTATTCCCAATGAGACACTCATTTACTTTAACCAAAAAAAAAAAAAGGAACCAGAAGGCTATTTTTCTCCCTCCTCTGTATTTAAAGCCTTCCAATAATATTTCTGTTTCGCCACTACTTGAAGTTTTATTGCATACATGGCGTCTGCTGGCAAGTCGGAATGAAACTCTGAGACACCAGAAGAGAACCAGACCTTCTTTAGTGTCTGAAAGCCAGCTCCAAATGCCTGAGCAAACATCCCATTGTACACACAGGGTCCCTGGTGAGAAACCCGGCTCCAGGAGAGAGTCCTTCCCACTGCAAGGTTTTGTGGGGAAATTTATGACCCTGACATTCTATCAGTTGAAAGGGTTTCCGTTTTTGGCCTAATGCTGTGAGTTTAATATCTAAAGTTTTCGAAGGGAAGTGATTTGTTTCGTTTTGCTTAGGCCTTTATGTGGCTGAATTATATTTCAGTAATCCCCAGTATCCATAGCTACAGGACTTTCCCACTGACACAGCAACACTTCCTGATGAAGTTTCCCCATAACTCAGCCAGCAAGCTTGTCTTAACTCCAGCTTCTGTTTCTCCAGTTAAAGCTAATTGCACTTGTACAGCACTGGGCTTTCCACTTCCTCCTTTTCTTGGGGTGCACGGTTGCCAAGAAGATCTCTATCTGCCAGGAAAAAAAAAAAACCTGAAAGTTGGTGCCAATTAACAAAACAAATGAATACCCAGCAGATCAAACCTGGTCTTACTCAAGAAAAAGGTGGTGTAGGAGTAAATAAAGGGCAGCACTTAGCCACTGGCAGAAGGGGAGGGCATATTGTTTTACCAGGGAATGCATTTCTGCTTTGCGTTACTGACTAAGACCATGCACTTTCTCCCCTTCAGACCCTGCCTACAGTGCCTAATTAATTCACATCAATTTTGAAAGAATACATGATTAGCTGTCCTAAGGCTAAGCAGTAGCATATTGAGTCACACACTAGAAGGCCTAGTTTGGGCACTGGCTCAGGATGGCAGGATCCATGCCAACATAAGAAGCTAAATTGGTTGCAGGGCAGGGGGTGGGGGGCTTGCCAACTAACTGCCTCGCCTCATGGCACCATCTGCCAATTTGTAGACTGATGTTGGCATCAGATCTGAAAGAGCCACTTATCCACTTGTACAGCTATAGGCCACAAGAGTGAAAGGAGAAACGTTTGAAAATAAGGAGGAAGTTGACTAAAAAGCGCATCTAGTCTAGCACAATGCCTGTCAGGTTACTGTCTACAATACTTTATCCTCTGATATGGGTATTTCTTAAGAAATAAAGTAATGAATCCGTGTTTATCATATCTTCATACCTCAGATTGCAAAAGAACTTAAAGTTAATGCTCCCAGATGTAGAGTTAACTGTTTCATAAGTATAATGGCACACACAATACTAAAATTCTTCAAATCTCATCCTATATGAGGTAGCTTCCGAAACCTAAAATGAATTCTTTGCTGATATAGTCTACTTCAGGCCTTCAAAAGTAGTCAGATTAGTAAAAGAACATTCTTAAAAGAATGTAAATTAATTTCAAGGTTACTTCAGGGGTAACCTGGTTAAGAACTAGATGTTTCCTGAAGGATACAGTTTTCTTTGAAACCATTCCTTCTTTTAGGGTCTACCTCAATTCAACATTATGTCAACGGGATCTTAGCAGCTTGCACTTGGCCAGCTATCCTTAATCCTTTTCCATCCAGCAAGAAAACTGAACCTAAACTTCTTAGATGCCCATCTCTGTAGAGTGATTTCTATCTCAGGTTCAATTCAACCCCCTAATGGTGAGAGGACTATAAATGTTGATGCTAAATACAAGATCACATGATATTAAGAAGAAAAGTTGCTCACAAAGACATAAAATTAGTAATTGTTACATTGTTTAGCTGCTCCATTTATTTCTAGACATGGTTCTGACCTTGATTTCGTCTACACAGCTTTTAATAAGTTTTGACCTAGAAATCTGAGATACTCTTTTTCGCTTTGTAGCCCATATGGAACAATGACAGCAAAAGAAGGGGATCACTGGAGTGAAAAAGGAGTCTGCAGGAGTCTAAAATAATGTAACATTGGATAAAACTTATTTGCTTGCAGTTTCTTATTGCAGGACGTCAGCATAAGTCCTGTTTGACTTTTTTGGAACAATGCACAAGATCCATTTAGTTGTGTAAATACTGTAGCTTGGGATCAGTAAGTCCTACCACCTTAAAACTTTTTCCCAAAATAACAATAGCTATGAAATACAATCTGAAAGAGATGGAACAGAAGCCATCTCCTTCCCCTTTCCTGAAAAATCCTATGGTTTTTATGTTTTATACAATTGCATTTCTTAGTTTTGGTTACTGAAATGTCCTTGTTGCACCCTCAGGTTGTACGCAAGTAGGTAAGCTCCAGTACTCCACTGGATCATGCACTTGCAGAACCACTTAACAGTGGCAACTCCAGCCACGTGAGGATCCCACCAAGAAAAAGGACACCTTCCCTCATGTGGAGACACTACAAGAGTGTCCAGACTGCACCAGTCCATGATGGGAAGCTATACAACTCCTATTTCTACTTGACACCTTACTCATAAATTGGCCCCCAGAGGCCATTGGTAACTGTCTTAAACCAGAGGAGCCTAGAGCAAAGTGCCTGAGGCTGCTTCAGTTCCCACCCCAACTGATATGGCACTAGGAATGTCCTAAGACTACAGAAAAACAAAACCACTTCTGTACAATCCCCACCCTGCCAGCGAGTGCTGAAACAAGCACTCAAAAATTCAGTGAAGGATTTTGGAAACCAGATCGATGAACAGATTTCCAGAGCAATATTTATTGCTCATTTTGTGTCTTTTAATGATATTATACATGATAATGTAACCACAAAAGCACAAAAATGTTTAAATACCTTGATAGCTTGGATGCTTGAGGTTCTACTGTCTGCTGTCCCCCGGTTCATGTGTGTTGTGTTTTGTGTATGTTCTGCTGTGAGCACACACAAAAATTAGTATATTTTTTTTCTGCGTTTGATGCTACACTTTACCTGCACATCTTTGCTGTGCTGGTTAGAGCTTGCAGACATCTGTAGTGTCCTAAGAGGATTAACGTTTTCTTTCCACGGTATTACATTAGACCTATTAAATTATTTTCAAAAGACATTCAAAAATGGTATAGATCGGGGTGGGAAAAGGAATGCAGCCTCTTTAATATTAAATGATAAGTATTAATATTTAATGGAGTAAAAGATACATCTTGGTTTATGTTGCTGCTTACAGGAAAATGGGTGATGTTAATCTGCACTGAGTTATCTAGAGAATAGTCAAAGTGGTGAGAAGTACAAAAGTATAATGTGGTGAAATATCACAACTCGAATCTGTCATGTACTGGAGATGCTCTTGTTGCTAAATCTGGTAGAACAAATAGAACGTTTTTCCAGATTTATAAGAAAGTTTGGAGGAGCCAAACAAACATCTCTGACTTTGGGTGAAAGTGTCTGTCACTAAGGTGACAGGGATATAAGCCATTGGTTTCAGAAGACATGAGAAAGTTATGCAGGTGAAAATTCTAACATTTAAGAGATAGGAACTTTTGCTAGTGGGATTATTTGGGCAAATAATGTTCAGCAGGAAAATCTTACTGTCAAGATATTTATGTTCAAACCGAATGAAACTAAGGTTAGCGGACAAAATGGAAAGTCAGGGAGAAAACAGAAATGTGGAAGCAAAGAGGTTATGGTGTAACGAAGGTGTGAATGTGACCCAAGAAGACCAAGAGGAAACTTAGTATAAGCAGTCACAAAGCACCCTTCACACAGCTCTTCTGCGCCTACCAACTGCAGCACATATGGTCCTCTAGCAGAGGGTCTCAGAACAGCGGGTTAGTTTACATACCATATGTATGCAATTGGTAGGCACAACGGGGTTGCGTTAAGGTTATTGCATCTGCCCTAATTCGGAATTCCCTTGTATTTTTAGGTTTATGTCGGACAGTAATGTTATTTTAACAGCTTTTGTGTTAAATTTCACATGTTTTTTTAAACAACATTATAGCTTCCTTTATTTTCTTTTTATTAATTTTGACTTTGTAATCGGGTCTCTGGAGGCTTAGAATTGAAACACGTTGCAGAATGATGGCTGTTAGAAGTTCCATACTACCAGGAATGATTATCAGCTAAACGCTGTGCTGTCTGACTGCTGTCTCTTTAACTCAGCACTTAGTATTTTGCATTTCCAGTATTTTCAGAATGTGTGTGATCTGTGGATTTTTTACAGAAGAATTCTTGGAAATATTTTTTCTTTGTTCTGAAGCTCTGTTAGAAATTAGTTGTATATAGGAGTCCAGTAATACGAAAACAACCAGTTTTGGTTGGACTGTGTGGTCGCTGATTATATCTATTTTGTATATAATGAAACACTTACAATCAAGTTGTATGTGATGTAATCCTTACAATCATGTTGGATATTTTACAATAACATCAAAAATTCATCTTCTACCACAATTTTCAACAGCTACCTAAAATATTAATGGCAAATATTCTTATGTGGAATAATAAGGAAAAAATACTTAAGAGATATGGACAATGCTAAAATGTATTTTTGCAAAACTTTCATAACATTGTGAAGGAATTTTGCACTATTTTTGCTATTTTGTAATCAGAATTCATGTCAAGAAAATTGAACAGAAATCAGAAAGAAGGGTTTAATGGCCTCCAACGTACGCACATTTTTTCACCTAATAATATATCTGTTGCTTAACTTATTTTATTTTTATCCACACTATGTTATCCACCACCACACACAGGAGACAAGTAGTGCTCTAATATGCAGATTGCAAGGTGAAGTATACTTCAAACAATAACCTGTAGCTGTTACTGGAACAGTTTAAGCATTGGTTTACCTCGAACTTCCTAGTGCCAGGATTAATAGTGTCTGGCAATTGCATCAATATGGTGAAAGCAACAGGAGATGGCAAGCACCTTCACCTAACACATTTCAAGCATAGCTTAAACTCCTTTGTAAATACCTTTTATGGTAGACAAACAGTGGAAAATTATTATCGTTGCACTGAAAAGCTGTGGTTATTTCATCTCCCTTCCAAATAGAGTGAACTCCTGCAAAGTTAGTGCAGGCCAGTAGTGTTGTTTTTAAAAAAGGAAAAGTAAGAAATAATCAGACAGTGAAATTCCATAGCTTGTGATGACAGTATAGAAACTACTGGAGTTGGGAAATACAGTGCAGGTGAAAAACACCCTTGAGGACATACCAGCATATGTGAATGTAAAAAAGTACTGGGACTTTCCTGCTAATCAGGTCATCTGTTCTTTTGAGATTGCAGTTTATGCAAAGGAGTCTTTCCCACATGGCATAGTTTCTCATATTCATACCTGTAGGAAATTAGGTAGGAGTTTGATTATTTAAATTATAGTTACACATGCAATTTATATAAGCATCACCAATAAACCTAGATTTTTCAGATTAATACAGAAATTATAGAAACTTGTATCAAAGGCAAAATGCAGTTATCTAGGGTCTAAATTGTAATTGTCTGTGAAAACTGACAAAAAAGACCAGCTCTTGCATGGGTTGAGCAAGCATTCCTGAATGCGGGAAGAAAATCTTGGAGTCGTCAAGGAGTATATTGTAAGTTTAAATGGAGGTATCTTTAATGTGGAGAAAAAAATTCCAAAACTTTGAAAGCCTTAGAGTTCAAAGACTTATACAGTAGTTCTGTAAAACATTGGATGCTCCAAAGTTTAAACATACATCCAAAAGGCAAGAACTTTTGCATCTGATTTCATTCATAAGAAACAGCTCCTAAAGCCAGCAGTAGGAAAGGAACAAGTAAATTGGAATTTGTCAGCTAAAGGTATGCAAAGCTGAACTCCTCTGGAGCAAGTGAACTTTTCCATGGTAAAACACACAATAAGGACTAAGAAAATAAATGTTTTCCACTAACAATCTTCCAGGAAGTAAAATGAAAATATTCTAAACTTGTAAAATTAAACTGACTCTTTAAGTCTCTGACAAATTCTCCAACTTTGGCAAGTATTCTCCCTGTACAGACTGATCTCTAGGTGACTAGTAAAAGTCTATCTTGTTTATTACTCCTCCTAAATTGCTGCAAAAGGATGGATATCTTCAACATATTGAACTAGGTTTGATCATGAAAGCAGAGGCCTCAGGGCCTATCATTCCAATGTAATAGGCCAGAATAACATGTAGAAAAAAATTTTAAAAAAATGGTGCTGCGGAGATTTGAATCAAGGCCCAGGTCCTCTTGGAACTGCCATAGTATGGATGGGTCCTTGCCATGGATGTCTCTTAGCAGGATGTAGCTGTGTGATGCCAGGAGAAGAACTTTAATAGGTCCTCCTAATTCAAATCAACAAGGGACTACTGTCCCTCCCTCCACAACTTTTATCGTTGTGACTAGGTAGATCCTGTCATTATAAATGACCTTCTGTTCTTCTGGTTGCTGCTTCTGGTGAAGCCAAGTAGTTGCCAGGGTAGGTATAAACCTTCAAAACTGCAGGAATTCAAAATGATTTTTTATTACTAAAATCACTGGAAAAGGGTGATATTCACTTCAGGTTACCATTCCTTTCTTTCCTCATGGTTCCCAAAATTTGGCCCACACAAACATATTGATGTGAAGTACTTTCAGTACTGAAAGTCTTTCATGTCGGATTTTTGATCGAGGAACTCTTTTTTTTGCAAACCTTTTATGATTGCTCTAGGATTTCTTTTTTTAAAAATAGCTTAGTCAGTCTCTGCAGAATGCAAGCAAGAAGTTGCTAAAGCTTCTAGCAAACATATTCTGAATAAAAAGCTATGGAAAAATGTACTTCATGCTGAAGTCCAGAGGGGAAAATATAGCTTTGCTTTGTATGAGATATCTTGTCTGCGTGGCTATATTCCTAAAGGAAGGTCTGTGCACAAAGGCAGGTTTGCACGCACTTTCATGTATGTACTGTCATTGCAAATATACCTGCTGATTAGACTCATGACTACTCATTTATTCTTACAGGTAGAGATATTTTTCATGAAATCTGTATGTCAAATATTGTGATTTTTTTTTTTAAAAAAGTGTCCAGAAGTGCCAAAATTTCATGGATACTATTTCATGGATAGCCAAGTTAGTAGAAGAATCTAACGAACACATTTATCCAGACTAGATGGAGAATAACTGAAAGGCTGATCAGTGGGAATGGTTTTTTTTAAGATTAAGCAAAAGGGTTCACTTTTCTTTCCTCTTCAGGATTTACAAAGAAAAAACAGAGGGGATTTGAACTGCTTGGAAGAGTCTTTTTCAGATATATTTTCACTAAAGCTGATAATTAAAATAGCTTTTTTGAGCCACTACATTTTTTAGCACTGTCTAAAATTATTTCATTAGGTTTTTCAAATTAAACATTTTCAGTATTTTTTATCCATCTCTTTGTTCAGCTGTTTTCTCATTTGTAATAATTAAAAAGGTGTATTCAGCCAAAGTGTAAATGAAACTTGATGAAAAATGTTTTAGTTTACTGAAGACCTATTTTGTTGCCAATGTTTGTTCCTCACTGTATTTGAAATTTGTACCAAGGTAGAAGGCTTTGCACAAGACCCTTCGTATTACTTAAGTCTCCAATTTGGTGGGCAAAGCTAAAGAACAGAGTGCATCTGTCTTCTGCTGCAAACAGGCAGAGGTGAGAGTCCCTTGTGGGTGAGCTGGGAGGGGGGCCACGGGATGCATTCTTACTCGCTTCGAACATATTTTACAGGCTGGAAAAAGTGGCCAGGATAGGTTTGCACTCAGACATTTAGGTTCAGGGGGGAAAGGGTTTAATTTTTTCCCCCTGCTCTTGCATGTTACCCTGATGTGTATGCGGAGGAGGGAATATCAGCCAAGATGAGGTCCTGATCCAGAGAAAGCGTACTGCTCAGACAAGGAAGCTCAGCACATGCCTAAATTGAGCTGAATATAATGTGAGCTTAAGTTGTGTCCTGAAAAGGGGTCCTGATGGGAATTTGCAGGGCAGAAATGAATAATGACAGTAGTAGTACACTGTAAAGTGTAGATCCCAGGAGAGATGCAGTCATATTTTTGGAGCTGGTATTTGCTTTGCTAGAATATAGAGATAATCAAATTCTTGAAATCTATAAAAAGAATTTAAATCCATTTCACTTAAAAGGAGATCTTATGATCTATTAATAAAAGATATCAGTGTCATGCTGCCAGGCATTACTGTCTTTTGGAATCCTGCATTGACAGAGGTGGCCCATGTAGGTTACTGCCTTGATATTCTAGTAAAAAGGTCTGGACACGGCAAGCTGGCCTCATTGCTGATCGAGTTTCTGTTGGCCTTCATTGACCAATGGAGCATATGTCAAAACTCTCCATTCTTGAAGCACTCTTAGAAGAAGACATGATCTTTTGTTTGTGGACACAACGCCTATGATAATGTGATGCTTGCTCATGCCCAGGAATTATGCATAGGAATAATAATAATAATGACAATACTAATAGTGATATTGTTACTAGTAAGTTGCATGTCCCAAGGTCAGTCCTAAAAAAGGGACTACATAGCTGCTAAGCTCTCACCACATTGCATGGTCCAGGAGTATGCTAATGGCTCCTGAACTTCTCCCAAAGAAGTCCTGAGCTGGATTTTCATGCAGTGTACACAAACTGTATTCTACAGGTTCTAGACGCATTGGCCTTAGACACATTGCACAATGAGACTGATTTGTCTGGAACTCATTTGAACTCAGTAGCTCTTTAATTCAGAAGCCTTTCCTGATGTAACAAACTAATTTATTACATCAGGAAACACGAAGCAAATTTACACTAATCAGTTTATATAGCAGCCTGCTTAAACCTTTTTCCAACATTGTTCAGTTATTTCCCTAAAGTAGGGTTTTATTTAACACACAATTCCATGTGTTTTATCTGCATTTTGTAGGTAGGGTTCATTCAGAATTAATTTGCCAAATAACCAGAAGTCTTAGGGAAAAACACTGCATGAGTAGTAGTTAACAGTATTTTATGAGAGGGAATAAACACCCTATAGTTACCTTAAACAGTTTATACCTGCAGATATAGCTGTGGTAATGGTAAAAGAGCTATTGGTAGGTGGTCTATGTAATGCATTTCTTACAGTGATTGCAGATCTAACTGACCATAATGCCTTCACACATGTAGAAATGCCAAACAACCCCAGGGCTATCTGCTGCCTTCTCAGGTATGCGTTATTGAAGAAAATTAGTAAATAATTTCCAAAATTATTCCACAACCCCAGACTTACTGTTGAAGGCTTTGTTTTGAAAAATGGCACATTTTAACTCTCAGCTGCTATTTACAGTGGAAGAATGACTTTTCCAGCATCTTAAGTTCCTGCTTTGGGACTTCATTTTTTTTTTTATTTTGTATTTTTGTCTTATATTCCAGCACACGTTTAGCCCTTGGCAGATTGAAAGGTGTCTCTGTCAGGAAACATCATCTAAGTGAACACAAGATACTTCACAGCACAAAAAAAAGGTGTGGTGGAGGAGGAGAGAAAACATCAGAAGCATTGCAAAAATACCTTTTTGGTTTGTGTTCAACAGCTTTAAACTTTTCAGCAGCTTTGAGCCATTAAAAAGTGTAACTTGCTGACAACTTTTTACATGGAATGTCAGCTTTGTGTGATTTGAAACAGCTGAGATAATAACTCCCAAATGAGAGGATTATAATAGTGAAAGGAATATAAATGTGTATTGTACTAGCAGCACCTCTCTATTAATGACTGATGGAGACCAATTGATGGAATAGCTAACCTTTTTACTTGTACATGAAAGCAGTTTTGTCTCTATATCTCTTTTCCAATTTTTTTGCATCCTGGAAACCCTTGGAAGAAAAACATTTCCTTCTTAAGAATTCATTTGCTTCTGCAATTTTTTCTTACCTGAGTTGAAATATTTCTTTGGCACTGTCATCAAATTTATTTTGATCCAGCTGCTATTTCAAAGTCTGGTCTTAGTAAACAAAGATAGTGTTTTCAAGCAAATTCCCTTTACTGTAAAGAAAACAAGACAAATAGATAGAACAGAATTATGCTCTGTTTTCTGAGAATGGTTTTTAGAGTTTGCCATGAGGTGTCAGCAGCTCTTTAATTTTCAGAAGCCTTTTCTGACATTAGGATCTCACAGCAATTTACACAGCAACTTGCTCAAACTCTTTCGACAGTGTTGGAATATTTTCTTAAAATAAAGATTTCTATTTTAGAAGTCTTTAAATGTTTCCATATGACTAACACAGATGAATTTGTCTATTTGTTATAAATACAGTTATACCTGCAAATAAATTACTAAATCCATGCAACTCTTCCAATTAGCTTAGTTAACTTACCTGCTGTCCAGTATGTTCGCTGGACGCCTCCATTAAGTTAAAAAATGTACCATTTCTGTGAAAATATAACTGTCACAGTATTATGAAAATCAGTGATAATGTGCATCAAGAATGGCTTGGAAATAACATGTTTAACAAACTTTAGAAACTACTGTGAATTTTAGAGTTAAGATGATAGATTTCAGTGCAAATACTGTATCTTCAGGTTTCCCCAGGTGGCAATGTGTATTAAGAAATGCACGCCAATGTCTGGAACTGCTGTTCTTCCTGTTTTTATTTTCCCAAGTTTATTTAGCTGATGAATGTAATATCAGTCTTGGGTTTAGGAATACCTGCACAGGGAAAGCAGAAATGGTGAAGACCATGACAACTGTGGTTCTTAATATAGTGGACTCTGGGTAGAGCTAGGACTTTAATCAAGTTTAAGAGATTAAATCAACTCTTATATTCAGGGCAGCTAGCTACAACTACCTACTACTTATTTTCCTGTGTCTTGAATCCATGGAAATGAAAGTTCAACCAGATAATTTGGCCTTGAAAACTACTATCCCAAAATGAAAGTTTGTTGCAGAATGTAATGTATTCCCATACCAAACCACTGCAAAGTTGCCAGAATTGACCTTAATTCCTGTAATTTTGTTTTCAGATGTTAGGTCTTACCCTTCCTGCTAAACCTGAGAGTGCTTCTTATACTCTGTAATAAACCTTACAGTAGTGCTATGCCACTGATCTAGCTGAAAATTCAAAATGCTCTTCAAGCCTGAACTCTTAACATTCAAAGCAATATTCAGTGTAGGAGCAGTCACACTTCAGGGCAATCTGGGTCTGTACTCACACCTGGAGTTTTCACTGTAAAGACTACAGAGAAACCAGTAGGATTTAGCCTGACCACC
Source organism: Rhinoptilus africanus (assembly GCA_013400135.1). Classification (NCBI taxonomy): domain Eukaryota; kingdom Metazoa; phylum Chordata; class Aves; order Charadriiformes; family Glareolidae; genus Rhinoptilus; species Rhinoptilus africanus. The sequence continues at coordinate 99,160 of VXBO01006062.1, read as the reverse complement.
ACATTTTTATTCTGAATCATATCTGGTGGGAGTCAAGACATGGAATGTGGTCAGAAAACACTAAAGTATTTTTAATCATTTTTCTTTCTCTTGAACACATGAGACAAAGAAGGTGTGAGGAGGATATGGCCTGAGCTGGCTAGTCTTTGTTAGCATCCAGCATGTGTGGAAAGTGATTTAAGAGCAATAGGTCATGCTTCACTTTGAAGTTCAGGTACTGCCACATCTTTTTGAAGACATAATCCTGCAAAGTGCTGAGCACCCTGGCTGAAGGCCAGGAAAACACATAAACACATGCTTAACTCTAATCATAGGACTAGGCCCCTTGAGTTAAAGTTGACATGTGCTGAAGTGCTGGTCTGGATCAGCGCCAGAAGGTTCAGCATCCTTCAGGATTGATTCCTCAACCAATAAACTAGAGGCTGCGGCTTAACAGTAAGCCTTGGATTCTGTTTACATTTCCTGCTTGCATTTTAAAAAATAAAACAGTAGTTGTTAAACACAAAAATTCCTTACTTCTTTGAGAAAATTGACACAGATGGAGGCACAAAAGTGCATTTTAATAGACTAGGCAATGAACAGGGAACTTACTTCATTTGGTTGCATGCAAATCCCCTCTTTCCCAAATAATCCCTTAATGACCTGCTGGCACATACCATATTCAGGATTTGTTTATGTGGCAAACAGAAGTCTTGTCTTTAGGAGCTGGCTTTTGTGATGGTCTCAGGTGGCAGTACTCTGTTCTGGGCCAGAAGGTCGTGGGCTGAACTTCCACAGCAGGATTTAAGCTCATTCCCACTCCTAAAGAGGGGATTTTGCCATTTTAGAATGGCAAAGTAGTTATCACAGCTTTCTTCTGATTGCTTGTGTCAGATGCAGCAGGTAAGAACTAAAAGTTACTCTTACAAAAAGTTGGTCTTCTAATTGGCTGAAATTCAGGCCAAGGTCAAAAGAGTTTATATCCTTAAACTGTGAATGCAGACGGTGGACCTGGGGTGCCTAGTTATGAACTAGGCTTTCACGTCTGAAGAAAATTGCACTGAAGGTAGACGACAACTCTACAGACAACTGTGCAATATTAAGCACAGCTACAAACCTCCACTCTTTCCTCTCCAAGCTATGATCCTTCTTTCACCATCAACAATATGTTCTGCAAAAGGATTGCTGCAGTCAGCATTAGGACAAGGTGAAAATGAACATACCTCATTGTGCAACTAAATCGGAACTAAAATAAGAGCTTAATGTGCTTATAGATCATGTGAATTTCCCATGGAATTTACAGAACCTTGGCTTAAATTTGCTTTGGCTACTAAATTCATAGGAAAATTCTTTTTGAAAGTTTTTTTTCTAAATAATTGGAAACTAACTCAAACAACATTAAAGGTAAAATGTAAATGTTATTGAATCAATTCTTAAGGCTTAACAAACAACAAAATTCTCTAATTGTTTTAATTGTGCACTGAAAATACGCTGAAGTGCTATGAGAAAAGCAATAGTAACCAACAGGAGGAATTACCTAATTCCATGTAAAAATCTGTTCCTGCAAGATGTCTCTCTGTCAAACTCAATTTTGCAAGCACAAGAGGATGACCTAGGCCTTGAGACTATTAGGTACTTATCAGACGGAACCAAAAAACTTCCAGATGTTACTGATCCAATTTTGCATGTATATGAAAATGAGAAATTGTTGCCTACATGGTAATGCATCTCTTTCTTCTGTTTCCAAAGGTAAGAAAAGAAGGATTTTTTATTCCTGAACATCTTTTTCTTTCTAAAAACTTATGGAAGTGCTAACCAAGCACAGTAAAACTATGTTGATTTTTGTTTGATGGAGCACAATTATTAGCAAATGACAGTAAAAATAGGAAATACTGGTTTGTGTCTGAGACATTAAACTCAGAATTAGGGAATTCACCTTTATGTACCTCGTTGTTCAGTGGTGTAATGGGAATTCCCTTTTCTAGCTTTATGTGTTTCTGAAAGAGATTATAGGTCGCTGGTACCCAACCCTTCTGGGAGAAGTTGGTTGGACTAGATGATTTATTTACAATGCCCGTTCCAGGCACATGGTTCTATTTAGATTGTAAATTCTTTAGGGTTCCCTTAATATGAATTGTTAGCACCTGATCATATTTAGGCTTCTCACTCCCAGGCCCCATTAGAATAATATTACTGAATAACAGTAGTTTGCTCCATTTACCCCACAGTGCTAGAAAATTACATTACCTTGCAAGTAATTCAGAGGCAGAACCCTAAGGAACAGGCAGCACTGTTGTATCTTCTGCCATCAGTTCTGCCCCTTTGTACTGTTAGTCCGTGGAGGTGTCTGGAAAACACACGTTGTGTGACTGTACTTAGAACATCTCTGCTGTTACCAAGCTTCCTAAGTAGAAGCACCACTGATTTCTGTGCCCTGAGATTGCTTTGGGGGGGGGAAGGGGAGCAGGCTGAATCAAAGATGGAATTTGTAAACTGATTCTGATTAACTTGATCTGATTGTGTGAGGGAAGTTATTTTAGGGCATTTCCTTTATTTTTCTTAAAAGAGTAGCCTAAAAGGATCTTTTACAGGGATCTTTTTCATATTCTGTTTTTGTTTAGCTATCATCTGCTGTCAAAGGTGTTCACACAGACCTGAACTATGAGTTGTGGCACTGTGGTAAACTGCTTCCTTTGGAAGATTTTTAGAAGGCTCTCTTTGAAGGTTTGGCCTTTAGCCTATGAGGGTCAAAACACATTTGGGAGCTTATATTATTTGTCACCAGGGAGAGCCTAGGGTAAACCTAGAAGCACATTTCACTTCAGAATCCACATGATTAAAATTAAAATAGTATGTCTGGTATGTATACAGAAAGAAAACCTTTGGATTTTCTTCTGTAGCCTCAAATAGATCCAGCAGGCAATTAATCTGAAATAATATATATAATGTGTGTGTGTATGTGTATATATATATGTCTGTAGATTTAAAATATATGCAAGATTTCCATGTCAATATATAACAGCATTAATATATTAGCCCAACAGAACCCTGCAGGCCAAGTCCTGATTCCTTAAATTGTAAACTTTGCAATTGTCTGTGGAACTTGTGTAGCCGTTCTGATTAACAGATATTTTATCTCTAAGTTACAAAAAGTAGCTTTGTCGTAGGATATTGTCATAGAACTGGTCACGAAATTCAGCACAAGGGTGCCTCAGATTCACCTTTCGTATACAGACTGACTTTTAACTTTCAAATTTGATATGCAAAACATTGCCATAAAGGATGCATTCTTCATGAACTGCTCTATGACGTATCAAAAGAGAGAATTACTGCACAACAGTAACTTTTAGCATCTCTGTCAGTCACTCACCTTCAAAATTGCTAAGACAGGTAGGAGAATATAACAGTCCAGTAAAATAAAAAACCTTGCATTTTAAAGTGGCTTAAATTTTTGGTTCTACAAATTTAGGACTAGATTTTAACAGCATGAGAGAATCTCGAGGTGATGTGGAGTTGGCCCAATTATTTTGCATTCATTCTCTGTTCTGTCCAGGAAACTACTAAAAGGAAATGGTAAGACCAGACATTTCTTGTACCTTGGATGTAGCAGGTGTGACCAAAACAATTCAGAACTCTGGATCTGATGCTTCATATCTCCACATATTGAAATGCAGAAGAAATTGAGTAAGGGGAAGTAAAATTCTTCCAAAACTGATCCATACTATTTGTCATAAACTTTGCTGTATTGTATTGTACTGCATGCAACAACTAATGGGATATGAACACAGAAAGCAAGAGGCATGTCATATTACTTAATCTGTTATTAGTCCGTTGTGTAGTCTAAGCAAGTCACTTCCCCTTCTGTCTTGATTCTCTTTGTCCCTTGTCTTTTCTATATGGAATATAAACCTTACAGGATTAGACTGACAGATTGTATTTTGGTCATATATATGCTAACGCCAGCCCTAGGACTCCAAGTGCTGAACCAAAAACATCACAGCTGCTTGATGTGAAACTCTGACTCAGTATAAACTGACTCTGAAGGTACTGTTTTGGGTTGGGCTTTGGTTTTTTTGTTTGTTTTCCAGAATATCCTTGTCCTAGCAGCCTGTATATACACTAGGCCTCCTTACCACCTCATCTCTTTACATTATTGGCTGTGGTGTTTGTTCTCACATCACGGGAAAAGCTGGTTTATGATACAAAGAAAGGTCCTATCATGTGTTCTGCTTACTTCAACTGAAATACAGTTGTGTGTTCAAGCTTGACCTGGACCTATACAGCTGAATAATTACCATCTCAGATCTGGTACCACACCAAATTGGGACAGTTTTTTCATGCAGTATCTTTGAGGACAGGTTGCTTTTGGAATTTTTAGATACCGATATAACAATTGCATCTAGAGCAAAATTTACTGTGGCTTCGTCTCAATGACTTTGTTTCAGTTAGTTGTTTTAGACGTTCTTAATATATGCTAGTGGAAGGCACTCAACTTTTGTGTTCTTTTCAGTTTACTTTCACATTCTACAGGTGAGAAATACACATCTTTACACGCATACTTTCTGATTGTTGGCTTCTAAATGTATTGTATTTTTCTTTCATGTTTTAAAAATACCATGGATTTTTGAATTTATTTGTGCTGTGGGGATATTTTTAAGGAAAATGTAGGTCCATTGAATAACTCTGACTTTGAGATCCACAGAACGACTGACATTTTTGGTAGAGATTATATAGTATTGACAACATTCATGTAAAATGGAAACACGAAATATAACATTTACTAATAGCTTAATAAATTGATCACCGGAAATAGTTTCTCTTAAACAAAGTAACAGAGACTCATCCCTCCCCTTTGCTCCCTCCCCTCTCTTCTTTCATAGAAGGAGACTCAGAATTACACCTCCGGGAAAGAGGTCTAGTGTTCACACTTCATCAAAGGAGGATCAAACACTTTAAACTGTTCTTTTTTAAAGTTAATAGCTTCCAGACTATCATTAGTCATTTCTTATTTTTAAGTGAGAAAAGTCATAGTACTGAAAATAAAAGCCATATCCAAAGATAGCAAAAATTTGACCTGTAATATCTGGTAGAGTATTTTAATCGGAACTTAAAAACTTCTAAAGGCTGGAAATACTGACAAGTTATCCTCTTTTTGTGCTCAATATAAATTTTTGATGCTTCTGTTGTGCTATTGCTCTTATTGCTCATAGAGGAAGTAACATTCAGTATGATGTTTTGTACTTTTGTCACAAAGTTAAACAGTATTGCCCAGTCTGGATTTAACAAAGTATTGTACTGAGTTATAAATGCAAGCAATTGTATGATAAATATTTGTTGAGAAGTGGATTCTTTTTATGTGTTATTTCCATCCCTCTGTGTTGCCAAGGTGACCGTACAGAGATAAACCAGCTTAAAATGTAAATAAACTTGTGCCTGGATATTTCAAATTCAGAATGCCTACTGAGTAACATTAGAACTGTCAGACTTATACAAGTAATTGTATCTGAAAGATCCTGCAGGTTTTAGTTGCATATCTCTTAAGGTTATTGCCTCACAAGAAGGCAATCCGCTGTATTATGTTTTTCCTCTCATAAATTGTAATGCAGCAGTATTCTATTGTAAGAAATAAAATGCTCAGAAAAAGTAAATTCAAGGTAAGACTCAGAATTACTGTGATGTCATACTATGATGATAGACTCTGATAATCAGTCTTAAGCTGGTAACCTTCAATGTATGATTTTTATAGAACTTTACCTGTCTGTCAGCAGCTAAACTACCATCAAGCACTGGCTTAGGCTTTCTTTCAAACACTTTTTCATTTCCAGATTTCAGCTCTAAGAAAACAAAATGGTCCTCAAAGAGACCTAAGTGAGACATGTCACTCCAAGGAGACTTCAGAGCTGGAAGTCTGGAGGTCATCATATTCACTCCTCACAGGTTGTACCACAAATGCTGTAGGGGATACTCTGTTTCACTCAGTTGAAAGACCGGGTTTCAGAGGTTAGTAGGTAACAGAGATGCATCTTCCAGAAATGGAACAGAGCTCTGGCACAAGAGCTCTAAAAAACTTCCCTAAAAGTGTAAGAAGCTTCCTAAAATTATTTTAAAAATAAATAATTAGTAAATATACACAATGAAGAATCAATGTTTTCCTTGCTTTTCCAATGCAGGCAAGTGGGGGTTTCAAAAATCACACAGTAATCACATGTATTTATATCTTTATGCTATTTTAAAAATAAGACTCTGTAACACAGATCAGACAGTGACTTAGGCATGGCAACACTGTGTATTACTAGGCTTAACTTTTTGTCATTTTCCAAGCATTTAAGTACTGCTCCTGACACTTGGTCAGAGCATTCAGAGCAGTCAAGTTTTATCAAGACATCATGTGAGTTCAGGAAACTAACTTACGCTTACCTTTTAAAATCCATGTGGCAAGGAAAGGAAAAAGATTTCTGTCTGCTCCATGACAGTCTGCTAGCTATGGCATTTGCCTGGCAGGTAGAAGAGAAAAATTCAGAGTCCTCCTCCATCAAAAATTATCTTTTTCCTACCTTTCGGAACAAAGTCTCATCCAGAAGGGTGTATGCAGGCTGGAACTCAGGTGCTCCCTCCCATTCTTTTGTCCACCTCTGCTATGCTGGACTGGATTGCACGCATTTGGCAGATGTTACCACAGCTGTTGTATCATGTAAAGGAGATTGCAGGTTTAATCGACTTGTAGGGAGCTGGAGTCTTCCTCCCCTCACAGGAAAGAACAGAATATTTACTGTGTTGCATCATGGTGGCAGTCAATGCATGAACATTTGCAGGGACCTGGTCCCATGTTCATGCTATCATTCTCCTTTGGGAGTATCTTATGCCCACTAGGAAGTGGTAGAGCTTTACACATATATGTGTAAAAAGGGTATTCTGCGTTTTTTCCCTTAAGAGTACTGATGTTCTGTGATTAGATCAGGGAAGCCATTCAGAATGAAATAAAAACTTGTTTCTACCGAGATTATTTTTTCTTCATACCACTAAGACAGTAGGAAACAAAGCATCATAAGCTTTTGCTTCAAAAGCAAGGTGAGAAAATCTGTTCAGAACTAGAGATCAGGTCCAGAGCAAGTTGAAACAGAACTGAAGAGAGATTAAGAGAGACAATTTAGAAAGAGCAAACAGGAAGAAGGAAATATTCAGGAACACAGTTAGAGGCATCAAATGCAATTAGAAGAATGTGTAAGTGGTGGGATCACCTCACATATCAGTCACACTCACAATCTAGTTCTCAGGTGGTGACATCTTTAAATGCCATTTAATTGTTCTTAGTCTGAAAGACATATAAGAGGTCTGATGTAGTCTAGCAATTAAAAAATATACAGAGAAATAGGACATGTAACAAATTTTTTCCTCAAAATGAAGATTATAAAATTCTTGCTAATTTTTACATAAACAGATACTAGCCTGTACACTGGAAAAATGGCAATGTGTGCCCCCTAGCAGTCTTTAGAAGTGACCAAATTTTGTATCGGTAGCCAAAGTTGCTTTCTAAGGCACAAGATGACCATCCCTCATACTGGGTGTGACTTTTGCCTGCCCCAGTGACTGGATCAGTGCTGCCAGAAGCAGTTTGTAATGTGATGGAGGGCTTCTCTGTGGAATGATGGAGGGGAGGGCAAGCAGGGTGGGAAGGAGTAGCCAGCTACCGTACAACAGATATTTTACAGCAGGAATTCACACTGAGAGGCTGTTGAAATAGTGTTCAGTGAATGGCAGTGATTGAAATACTATTCTTATTGTACGCGCAAGGACTGATTCCGATAGGGCATAAGCAGGTGCAGCTTCATTGAAGTCAAGAGTGCAGCACCCACTGGGCCTGAATTTAGCTCACAGTAGGACTTGCTGTGAAGTGTATTACACTAATGATAGCTATGGCAACACACTGTTTTCTGCATGACCTAGATGCATTTGCCCCACATAGACGTTTTCACACCAAGACAGTGCTGTTTCTAAGTTTCTTACCAGGAAGAAGATGAAATTGAGAGATGCATTTTTAGCCTCTAGGTTTTGCCTTTCTTGTGGGTTTTAACCCGTTTGTTGAAGGATTATATAGGGCCCTTCATGGTTAGCAGGTCTATAAAGATTTTACAAACATGTTTTCTAAAGCCAGGTCCATGTCAATAGTTTCAAAAAGTTAAGTGTAATTTTCTATACAATTGTTCAATCATTTTAGTTTTCAGCATACACAGTTTGTAAAAACAGCTTTTTTTTTTTTCATCAGCTCCTACCCAGTGGTACTTAGTTGCTGAGACCAAAATTATTCATTTCTTCCCCAGCAGAAGATATCCAGGGAATCATATGTTTCATGCTTGGGAAAGAAGTTTTCCCAAGATATATAGATGGAAAGACATTTTGTTGGTAAAATTCTGGTTATTAAGGTAGAGCATGCACTTATAGACTTGCCTTCTATAAAGTAAAGTACAACCCATTTACCGGACTTTTAGTGTTTTACCTAGATATAAGGGCCTACAACTTATTCATCTCTATAAAGCATTATCAAGCATTTTTTCTATTTCAAGGGGAACTTGGATAATCAACAAGTTGTGGCTTCCTATGCAAGCTATGCAAGACTTCACAGCTTGTTTATGCGGGGTTGTTTTGGCTCTATTTTAAGTTACATGATAAATTTATTTGATACATGATGGCTCCTTTCTTGTGAGTCTGATTCTCTCCACCTTCCACAAAACATTGGTCTGTTCTACTTCCATGTTTTCTTTCTTCTAAAAAGATAAGAAAAAAATGGGTAAGTTTTAAACAGTGCTTATTTGCAGTCTATTTATTGATCATATCATGCTTGTCAGAATACCCCATCCTTCATTTAGTTCCAAACTATCACACTATCTTATGTGCTGCGTCAGAAAAAGTTGTATGTAGAGGAACATTAATTCTGATCAAATAATTTAAAAAATAAATATATGAGCAGCAAATAACCTCAACATTAAATTCAATAAAAATAACAACCAAAAGAATATGAAGTAATTTTTACTTCCAATTAATTAAGCAAGCATTTGATTAGAATTGAGGTAGACTACAGCTAAGTTACAGAGTAGGTTGTATCCATCAGACTTCTTTACCTCACTTTTTCAAATTCAAATTATGGTGTCGGTTGATGCACTTGTCTTTGATGGGTCCTGTCTAATCCCTCTGTATATACTTTTAAATCACTTATAAAATGGCCTCCTCAGTACAGGTCGTGGTTGAGACCTACAGGATCTAGACCAAAAATCATTGCAGGTTCTGAATGGAAATATAGTCCTTTTTGTGCCCTGAAATGTGGCAGTCTTCATACAGGGCAAGGAAGATCATCCAGGAAAGGGTGATAGAAATGGTTATACTCAGCTGTGGTGCACAAATAGAACAACTGGTTACAGAATGGCAAATTATTTAGCGATTTTTGCAAATCAAGTAGCATGTTTACATTCATTTTAACCAACATGGTTCTGATCTGTATATAATGTCTGTGCCTAAGCCTACTATATTACACAGTATTCAAAGATAGCAATCATGTCAAGATTTATAATTGATTGAATAAAATGTTTTAAGTGAAAATAAAATGGTATATGAATAATATGCTGCAATGATTAAATGAATAGGAAACTCATTTCTTTCACAAAATAATCCATTTTGACTTCTTTCATTAAATAGGACACACTTTTGAGAAATATTTTAATATTGAAACCCAGTATTTTTTAAAAGAAAGTTTATTCACTCTTACAATTTGTGAGATTTCTCATGGAGCAGTGGAATGAAATCACCACAGATTTTATCACTTTCATGCAAAATTTATGGACTTTTGTTATACGTTTCTAACTTTTCTTATTTTAGGTGTTGCTTTTAATGCTGATACTTAAAACATTTTTCATTCATTCATCTGAGTTTGAGAAGATTAAAGTGTTCTGCTGTATTGGCAGTTTTGTGTTTTTATCTGAAAGTCAAACTTGCATCTGTATATGTAAGCGCTTCAGCTTTTGTTACATTAACTCTTCTTCTTAAAAGCAGGCAAGATTTTCAGATGTGCTTGATTAGAATCAAGAGAAATTTAGTTCACTAATTCTCTTATGGTCATTTGAAAAAAATGTGCTTAAAGGGAGTAAAGTCCAGTATTTTATTCAAACCCTTTGATTTTATGTAATGTAATATAATTGTGGGAAACTTTGTGCCCTTGTTATATTTATGGAACAACCACATAGCATTTCACATACATTGAGTACATGTTGAGTCTGGAATATTCCAAAGCTTGTTGCTGTATAATTAGAGATATATCAAGATGTGAAACACTAAAGGCTACACATAAAGTCGTATTAGAATGTGAGAATCATAAGTTACAAACTTAAAGAGTAAGCAGCAGGATATTCCAGGGCAAAAGATCACAGGATGAGTAAGATTTCACATTATGAATAATCACAGAAGAATGAAACACAGGCAAAGAATATTTCCTTATGGTGTTGTAAATAATATCACCAGTTGCTGCAGTATGAAAAGCTTCCTGGGATAGGAACTACACTGCAAAAAAACAACAGTGAGGGTTGCATTCCTTACACTGCCAAGGAGTTCCTGTGTAGTTGAATTGCTTCGTGGTGTTGACACTAGTAGGAATAAAAACACGTATCTCAAACAATGTATTGCTTTTTTCCTTCAGGTTTATTGGACTTTTGTTGTGTGATTTTTTTCCCCTCTCCAAGTCAGGAAAAACTATTAGGAGAGAGATAGATTTCTCTAATGCAAAATTCATATGCCTCCACCTGCATCTGGGCAAAGCATGATATGGTGCACAAATAAGAAAGGAAATTTTTCCCTGTTTTTTCGGAGGCAAGAACCCTGGTTACTACTGGGCATCATGACCCACTTGTTCATTTTTAGGAAGAAGTGGATACTTTCCACGGGAGAAGCTCAAGCATCAGATTTGCTCCTTGGAGCATTAATAAAAAGGCTCAGTTAGCTTCATCTCATTATTTTACTATGAGTATTGACTTTGGCCTAGAGTCATGTATAGATAAAATGGTGCAAGGGCTTGTCCTAAGTGATTACTCAGAATTACAAATCATTTCACATGTAACCGAATACTGCAGCCTAGCTGGCACTCTGCCCCTTGCTTTTCCCACATTCAGCCCTCCAGCATCCCACTCTCCCCCCACCCCTGCCCCAATAAGAGAATGAATCCAGCTTTGGTTAAATGGGCAATTAATCTTATTCACTGAAAGTGGAATTTTAATATGCCAGCATGAGAAGGACATACATGCCTATTGCACAGAATTAGACCAACAAAGATTTCAGAAAAACAGTTAATGGGTAGCCTGGTAGCAGGGAGACAAGGCACATGTAATTGTTTATGTGCTCTTTCTTTAAATAAGAAAACTCTATTAGACAGGATTGGGGTTTTTTTGGTGTTAGTAATTGGCTGATCATGTCTGATCATGTGAAAGGTTATCCACTAAATGTGCGTGTTTTAAAAAGGAATGAGCAAGAAAGTGAGAAAGATAAATTTTAGTAGCACTGGGATTCTAAAAGCCCATTATTTTTAAGAGTGCGGAGAGGATCAATAAAATAAAGAGACACATAAAAGCTCAAGATACTCTTGATACATCCAAGTAAAATAAAATAGAAAGTGCAATGTTCAACTTACAGAGTACAAGATGGGAGATGAGAAGAGAGCCTGTTAGGGATAGACTAGGTTTCCTTAGTCTATCTTCTGTGGTGTATTACAGAAATTTTCCCCTGAGCAAGACCCTAGCATTTTGTATAAGGTTTGTTTCATATCTAGACTTTGTGTGAAGGAAGAAGAATCTTGAAACAGTTACTTTGCACAAGTACCTATGAGCAAGGATGTGATTTAATATATATTTCTGCTTAGTCAGATACCAAATTCCCATAAGGTCACAAAGCAGATTTTTCTCCCAGTTTAGTACAGCTCTAAACAGAATAAAAATGCTTTCTGTCAGCCACATGGTATATAAAGTAATCAAATGCCTGAAAGTGCCTGCCCACAAAGGAAAGCCAGAGTTCAGTAATAAAAAACAACATCATAATTTCTTATTTACATATTATGGAAAGATGGTTTATGAGAATATGTCTTTCGTACCATTTTTGCTTATCATGATTATTTCTACATTAGAAACCGCTTAAAATACAGAAAGTTCATATGATTTGAGCAGAGCAGACCTTACTTAGTTCATAACTATAATACCGATATCTCAACTGAGTTTTACACTTGGCTATATAACAAAGCATCTGAAATGCATCAAAAAACTTCAGGAATTTAAAGAAAGAAAGTGATGCTTGCTTCTTGCCAAATTAAAGTCTAAATTATTAATGGTCAACTTTAACAATATATAATGGATTTATAATTGCAATAATTGCTTTGCTGCGGTGTATGCATTTTTTTTAATTGAACGATCATTTTATTTTTGCTGTTCAGTTGCATTTCATACTTGAATGTTTGGGCTCTTCTAATGCACTTAGCTCTCTACAGTGGAAATAATTGTAATTTATTTCCTAAATTCGATCTGAAGGGTGCTTCTGAAAATAAACATTTTCAGCAATTGGGAAAATAGCTTCATAAAGATAATTTGAAATTTGGCATTTTGTTTAAAGCAGCAAGATTTATGCAGCTCACAGACCTGTGTTTAACCCCTTAGTGCAATCAGCTCTGTTGCTTGCACCATGACTGAATGCATCAGCGTCAGGAAACTGAGCCTCCTGAAAGAATTGGCTAACCTTGCCATTTTGGGAGATAATCTGAAGAGCTTTCTTGACAGAGTGTGGCATGGAATATATCTGGTTATTATAATTATTATAACTAGCTGAAGGTCCATTATGCAGTAATATGTACTCAATAAATCACTTGCCAGTTGTGGTTGCTCTACCTGTCAAGTCATATTTCAGCTAACTACTAAATGTGTGTGTGTGTGTGTTTGGTGGTGGTGTTCTAATCTGTTTCTATTTCTTCAGTGATGTTTAAAGGATTACTATTCCTAATTCGCTATATTATTATAAAAATATTCTCTTTTCACCTAAATAAAGAAACAGAAGAAAAGGTTAAGAGAAGTCCTGAATACCTTACTGTTGAGAGGGATGTCTGTACAGAGTAATATGATGCAAATTAACTGGACAAAGACGAATATCTACCTTTTCAGTAAATAATTCACATGACAATTCAGGTGTGCTAGCCGGTCATGATGTGATATTTTTGAAGAATTTCATAAACTCAGGAAGCTTTTCCTACAAATATTTTGAGAGAACTAAAAATATGAACACATTTACGCTTGTAAAAATGTACATGTGTACAATAGCTGCAATTGAACTTGTCACTGGAGTGTACTTTTACAGAAAAATCACTAAACCTACTCTATTTTGAAAACACAAACCCTAAATATCCACTGACACAACAATGTCAGGATCTGCTTAGGCCAGGACTAGAGTCATGACTTAACTGAATCATGTTATCACCACCTATTGCTCAAATTGTTCCATCACAATAAGGATGGTCTCTCTTACTGAGCCATACAATTTCTTATCAATAAGAAACATAAACAACTCATGTACCTTAAACAACTGAACACTTGATAGTTTAGGCAGATCATACAAAGGACTTTATGTTCCTTCTTGCCTGTAAAACTGGTAAAAAACAATGAACAAAACCCATAATGTGTACTCTTTCAGTTTGTCAAGACTTTGGAAATTTGTAATTACGTGATAGAAAAGTATTCAAGGAAAATCTGTGTTTCTCACAGTTTAAAAATGTATAGATATTATTTACATTATTTTAGGCCCTGACACTTGGACAACAGGATGACCATGAGCCAGCAATGTGCCCTTGTGGCCAAGAAGGCCAATGGCATCCTGGGGTGCATCAAGAAGAGTGTGGCCAGCAGGTTGAGGGAGGTCATCACCCCCCTCTACTCTGCCTTGGGGAGGACCCACCTGGAGTCCTGTGTCCAGCTCTGGGCTCCCCGGCTCAAGAAGGACAGGGAGCTGCTGGAGAGGGTGCAGCAAAGGGCTACCAAGATTATTAGGGGACTGGAACACCTCTCTTATGAAGAAAGGCTGAGGGAATTGAGTCTCTTTAGTCTGGAAAAAAGACAGCTGAGGGGGGATCTTATCAACGCCTATAAATACTTAAAGGGTGGGTGTCAGGAGGATGGGGCCAGGCTCTTTTCAGTGGTGCCCAGTGATAGGACAAGGGGTAACGGGCACAAACTTGAGTATAGGAAGTTCCACCTAAACATGAGGAGGAACTTCTTTACCTTGCGGGTGGCAGAGCCCTGGAACAGGCTGCCCAGGGAGGTGGTGGAGTCTCCATCTCTGGAGACATTCAAAACCCACCTGGATGGGTTCCTGTGCAACCTGTTCTAAGGTGGCCCTGCTCTGGCAGGGGGTTGGACTAGATGATCTCCAGAGGTCCCTTCCAACCCCTGTCATTCTATGATTCTATAAAAGAGATCCTCTCCCTCGCCCCCCATTTCAGTAAGGCTAAGAAAATCAAGGAGTGACCAAAAGGCATGAAGCAGGGAAAATAAGCATAGGTTTGACAGAAAAACACATTTAAAGTGTGCTAAGATTTCAAAGACAACCTGCATATGAAATGTAGATGATGCCCAAATGAAGTTAGCTTGTGCACCTTGTGCACGTACATCATTAGATATGTCTGCCTTGCTTAGTACTGCACTTGAATTAAAGCAAAAGCTGATGGGATACCAGGAATGTAAATAAGCCTGTCTCTGGGGAAGACAACAACATCTGAAACAAAGTTATGCTTTAAGGTTTCTATTAACCATGGTAGTAGAAGGCAGATTCTGACATGTGGTGTTCTAGCATCCCTTAATGAAGGAGATCTGGCACACTGACCGTAGGCTGTGCCAGCCTGGCAGGAAGCGGTTGCACAGGGAGAAGGGAAAAGATGCTCTAAAGCATACTCCAGAGCTTGCCAGCTGTTAAGACCATTGAAAATGAGGTGTTCAGCTGGTAAAATGCCTAGTATTGAATCTCATTAATAAAATCATTTCTTTGTGACCACTGTTTGTACTCAGCGTGCTATGTGCTCTATTCTTTCCCTTTCAGCAAAAAGGACTGGGAGAGAGAGGATGAACTGGACTCCGCTGCCGTAAGAGGATGTACGTCCCAGTGGCCCCTGCCTTCAGAGTCTACACGGGGGAGACATCTGGAAGAGGCAAAAGTAGCTGCTGTTCATGCAATCTTATTCACACACAGTTTTCGTAAGAGGAAGGCTATGAGCTGAAATGTAGCCTACTTTTGATCTATTTGGTATCACAGTGTCTCGGTATCTCTAGGGTACTGCTCAGGCACCCTCTCTTACCACTTTTTTTTTTTTTCTGCTCTTTGCAGGCAAAACTGGCCAGTTAGGTCCTCCAGAAGACTGAGTGCTGTAGACAATTTTCATCTTAACCATTTTATGAGTAGATGCTCTACTTCTGGGTCCTAGTGCCCAGTGCCACCCTGAATCTAGTCATATGTCAGTAAGTAAATGGACCTGCTTAGTTCTACATGTTTCTTCTGTTTCATAGATGGAGAAAACAACTGAAAAGTTCATTGGTGGAACAGAAGCAAGAAAGAGCACATAAGTATTATTCTAGCAGAGACTTTATTATTACTACAGACTACTGGAAAAAAAAATACTTTCTCTAGCAAAAACTTAAATGAATACAGACTCAAAATCTGCATCATATTTTCATGCCTTGGTGTTTCCTTATTTCTCAGTGACTGGAACAAAACAGCAAGACAATGTAGGTGAAGTTAATTCCATTCCTGAGAGGGAGCTGTTGACTCCACGGTCTGGTAAATTATTCATTAAATGTAAAGGAAAAAGAAAGAGTAAACAAAATTGGTTTGTTACTTGCTTTTAGCTTTGATAACCTCTCACATCTAATTACAAATAAAAGGCTTCTCTGGATCTGTTGTCAAAATTAAAATAATGGATATTTTCTACTTCCTATCTGGCCCTTTCAGACATCCCGTGAAACTACAATAGGGTGCTGAAGTTCTGTCTCTGCCTGCATGACTTCTCTGCAAATGAAGATGGATGGAGTTTTTCCATTTTAATTAGTAAGACCAGCTGCTCTCTGAAAGGGAGAGTGGGTTGGATTTTTGCAGGTCTTCCAAACTAATGTATCATCAAAGTTTTAGTGACTGATTAAATAACTCACTGGCCTAAGTTCCTACAGATAAGACACCTCAGCAATTTAAACAGACATCATGACTATGAAAAAATTATTCTACCTATCCTTATATATTTGTACTTATATACAACTCGTGTAGCAAAGATATTTATTTTTGATCCATTCTGATAGTTGTTTTTACCGTTCTAAAAAATTCACAAATTGTTTTGCATTTATTTATCATATTTCTTAAAATGTCTTTCCCACCACCTTCTTTCACCAAATATAGACTTTTGGTGATTAAAAAGACGTTTACACCACTAAAAATATAGTTACTGTATGCTTTGTGCTATTTCTTTTTAGAGCCACCTCTTTTTACTGGGCATCAGGCATTCTTTTTTTTTTTTTTCTCAACAACTTTCCCAAACAGCTTGCTTTGCTTGGAGAGCTACAGCTCTGTTTATCAGAAAAGGTTGCTACAAGCACAAAGCAGCCAACCCTTTTCTTGAAAGAGCCTCTCTGCATCTTCATAGGCTTCTACCTATCCATGGATCTCTGGTAACGAGGTGATATCTAGTTAAATTTGAAATTTCTACATTGTGGTACAGAATGCAGGCTGAGAAAAATCTTTTAAAAAAACTGTTATTTTCTACCGAGCTGCATTAGCCTGTGAGTTTTTCTTCTGTTTTGCTTAATATACAGAAAGTAGTTCTGTATTTTGTTTTAAAACTGAAAAAGTTTTCACAGCTTATAGCATAACCCCATAACTGAAAGTGTGCAATAATTCTTAGAAAGGCGTGGTCCATTCCTGTTACAGACAGCCAATGTGCTGGTGTCGTAAATGGCCATTTTATAGATGGATAATGTACTGTAGTCATAATTCTTTATTGCTGATGGTTATTACACTAGATCATGACCCTTGGATATTGAGAGTCAGTTTTTAATATCACAACCATTTACAGAGGTTAATGGACTAGGTTTTGCAGCTTTTGACCTTTTGATGGTGAGGGTTAGGAGGTTGCATTTGTGCACTAAAGTGCCAGAAAATATCTGTTTATTTATCTCAACTATAGTAGACACAGTTACTGCTTTTAATCAAGAGCAATGTGACTTGCAAGAATTGAAATTATTGGAGCTGCATCTTCCAAGGAACACTTAGTATGAGATTTTCAATTCTTATTAATGAGAAAGTCGATGTTTATTAACATTCAATCTCTACTATCTTTCATCTACATAACTATAGTTGAAATTGAATTATGTTAGCTAGAAAACATTTGAAAACAATGGTTCTCAATATGGAATTGTTTTGAGATCACAATCAGGTTTATGATTTTCCTAGGTTACCTGTGCATGGCTTGCTCAGGTGACACATGCACGGATCTGAAATGGTCCCAGGAGGCTAATCACAAGGGTAAGTTTTATGGTTAAAGTATATGAAATCTTCTGTTTCAGAAACCATTTTTCTTATGCTATGAAATGCCTACAATACAAGGCAGCCATTTTAGTGCTTCTCCCATGGTGAAATAAACATCAGGTCTGCAGTATCAAGAATAGCATGGACTACAAATATAAACAATTAAAAATTAACTTTTTTCCTCTTAGAAGTTCAAATCAGCTTTATCAGCTACCTGGAAAGTAAAAGATGGGGGAGAAGGAAAGACAAAAAGCTCAGAAACAACAGCAGCAGAATACAGTAATTATTCTGAAGTGAATACTTCAAAGATGAACTAATGCCAAATCTAGGGAATGTTAGAGGACCCTGACTATATTTAAAATAAACTTACAAAAATAAGTTGTGATTTGATTGTTTAAGGTGCACATCCAAGTTGAGATGTTTAAAAAACAGATGGAAAAAAAGGTAGTGAAGCTGCAGTAGAAAGAAGTGGGAACATTGGTTATAAATTAGTAAAACCACAGTGAGTTCTGTAAGTTCAGACCTGATGCTCTGACCAAGGTTTCTAAGTTGGCCTAGTCTTCTTTTTATAAGTTAATTCTAAGAACTAGAGACTTAGAGATTTCTTACTTTGTTTTTTTATAGTAAAAGTTTTGCACGTTTCTAATCTTTTTTTTTTTTAGAATTATTATTACTATTATTTATTTTAAAAAACATTTTGACCACAGAATAACTCAGAAAGGCTCATAGGAAATTTGTTCAACTCTAACCTGAGAGAATTTGTAAAGCTTCTCAACTGCACTGGCTGTTTTATTCCTATTTATCCTTCTTGCAGCTTTTATCCTCCCTTTCCCCTCTTCTTTACTGCCTCTTCTTTACTGCCTCTTCTTTGCTATCATTGTAGTGTGGGTGGGAGTGCTGCATTTTGTTTGCTGAACCTGTGATGCTGAATGATTCCAATATAATCAAACTACACTTTTATAGTGCCGCTTTATACCATGCAGCCCAGGGTGCTAACAGAATAATAAAATTAGCAGCTCAGATAATGATGAGCAAGGCAGGTCAAACAAATAATCTTTTAGACCTGGAATTGAAACTGGAATGGTATCAGAGTTGCAAACAGCCAGAGGCAGTGATGAGAGAGATGAGACAGTACTTAACCAAGCCCCAAGCGTAGATATTTGGGGAGTGTTTTGGAGATCTGATCATGGATGATACTGAGTGCTTCCTGTCTGCTTGATGTAAGAGAAAGTCAAAGTGAATGGGATACAGCTACAGTAGTGGTACTGACAAGTACTCAGCATCTGAAAGAATTGGACTCTAATGCCCAACCTGAATTTTTATTTGTAATCAGTATTGTGTTTTTGAGGTACCTAGGGGCAAGAGTATTTCTACTCTACCTCATCTGTAGTTGATTAGCTCATTTTACCTTCAGCTTGACTCCATTTACAATGAAAAAATACCACATCAGTTAACCAAACATTGCTGATGTACTGTGATGAAGTACTTATGTGGATTTCTTTGAAAGGGTGTTTTGGGAGGTAAAAGCTAACACTGCATTTGCAGTTTGAGAGCATGGAAATTTCCTCTTTTTCAATCAGGTAGCTTACAAGTCTCATAGCACAAGAGGAAATGCTGCTTATATCATGAAGATCTAATCCAAGCTATCTATCTTCTCTCTTCTATCAAGAAGCTGCCCACTAAAAGTGTGGGGGATTCTTTGAGATTTACACCGGTTAGGTACAAGTGCTTTTCGCTTATCAAATGGGTGACGGTCAGATCGATTAACTACAGTATATAGTACTTAAAGTGATGAAGAAAGACATTGGATGGTCAAATGATTAATGTCAAGCTATCCATTTTGATGTTCGAAATCCTAATTGTGTTTAGCTCTGACCTCCACCCTCCTGCTACCAATGTAATTACAGGATCTCATCTAAATGAGATGGATAAAAAAAAAAAAAAAAGGAAATTGCTGCCTCCAGTTTTTCCTCAGAAGATTCTCTTATATCTACAGATAGAAAACAGTTAAATTCATCATTCTTTTCGCTGCCTGAAATATGTTCTTAGGAGATAATAGCACTTCACTGCTTAAAGTTACACATTTATATTTCTTTCTTTCTCTTTTTCTCTCATTCTCTCTCTTGTTCATTGCTTACTCTTTTGTTTGTACAATGTTCTTTTATCCTAAGCAATATAACATTTTAGTTCTTGTAATAAATGCCTTCATGTGAGGCAGTTCAGCTAAGAGAATGTTATTAGACTGTGCTCTCAGGCAGTGCACCTTCACACGATCAATACGAATCTGAGGCTCTGTTCATTCCCTCTTTGCTTAAATTCCCTGCAAATGTGCAAGGGAAGCAGCAGAGGGTGTCATCAATCATGGGCTACTCTGACATACGCTGAAACCTGACCAATGCTGAGATGTTTTAATAAGGCATCCATTAAAACCCTCAAATAAATTGCAATTTGAAAACAGAACATAATACCAGCCAAGTTTTCCTCATCCATCTTGTGGCATGTCATGTAATGTAATTGCACTGTTAATTTATCCAAGAACTTTCTCTGTACATGGCTTCATTGGCATTGCTTAATTTCCCTGTAGGCTATTTGTGTGTGTATGTGTGCATGTAGGTGGGAGTATATGCATGTGTTGTGCATATATGTATATTTATCTGGTTCTGCTTACGGGTAGATTAAGGGTTCTGTTTAGCATGGCATTAGCCAGAGAAACAATCTAGGATTTGAAATGTTTGACATTTTGTCAATGGCTCCTGAGCTTTCTGATATTTTCTAACCAGTTCTTGCCTGGAGCAGGCCCCCCTTTCCCTCCCTTCCCTGCTTGCCATTGGTTTATGCCCCTCAAGAGTGGGATCACTCAGAGCGCCTGTGGATCCCATCAATAAATATTGACAAAAGGGTTGAGGGACCATTTAAGATCGCAAAGCAATGGCAGTCAAAACAAGACAATGCTGATTTCTGTTCCTGTGCTTAGGAGGCATGCATGAAGTTTTGACAAGGGTGAGGAAAGTGAGGAGGTGTAAATCAATAGGAGAGAATGAAAAAGTGTTTCTGTAAAATAATGTTAAAGCAATTACATTTAATTTTCTCTTTTTTTTTTTTTTTTAACATAAGTGCTGGGAGGGAAGATAGAGGCAGGAGCTCATATAGATTTCTTTGTCTCCCATGCATAAATCTAAAAGTAATGCTATTCCTCATGTACGACTGCATCAGCAGTTTCTTCACTTTTATTTATTCTTCAGGGTTTTTCTTAATCCTTTATATCTTTTTGCTGTGAAAAAACCCCATTCATAGGCATAAAGGCAAAATACGGCTGCCATGTGCATCCACTGTAAATCTGGTCTTCCATTCTAGCTTTAATACAAGCTATGATTTTGTTTGTTTCAGTCAAACAATTTCCATTTTGGAGACAACAATTGCCATATGCAAAAAAAAAACCCCAAAACCGAAACCCAACAACAACAAAAAGAGAAAACCAAAACCCACCAAGCTTCTAAATGTTTTTTCAGTACAATGAAATTAAAACTAAACATCAGATACTAATAAATATGTTTCAAACTAAATAAACCAGGACATTAAACTTGAGTTCTACAGTTTGATACTTTCTAGGAAAATGCACCCCATTCCTGAAGAAATGGTCCAAAAGCTATGATTTTACTCTGTGTTTTCAGTTACATTGCAAACATGTATAGGGACATACGCTGTATACAGATAGAATTAAGAGCCTGGCTTTCTGAGTCACTGAGCACCCCAGTTTCTGTATGCTACAGAAACTACAAGGATCAGTACTGACGATAATAACGTCCCAAATGTGCAGTACAAGGTTGCTAAGCACGTAATGGGTATTCCAGTCATTGTAGTGCCAGCATCTTAAATCTTTATGGAAGTAATTTTAAATCACTGGCAAAAGAAACCCTAAAGTTTTAATTTTTCAAGCACCCAATTCCATTTTTTACACTGGTTCAGGCATCAGAGTGTAATGCATTTAAAAAGGGACATGAGGCAATATCACTGCAACCACTCACAAAGGCTTCTTTCCATGTTGACATTCAAACAACTAAACAATACATGTTACTAAGGCCCAGAGCACCAATTAATATTGGCTTCAGCCACAATGTCTCCCACAGCTAGCATTCAGAAAAGTGTGAATATACCTGCAGAAAAATACATGCACCTAATATTTTACCATTTTTTCTATGAAATTATTGTAAGTGTATGTTCAAACTAGGCAAACACAGATTTTCCAGAAGACTTTGTTTTGTTCATTTTTTCACAAATAAGGCACAGTTTTATTTCTTTGTTTCTGTCTAATCAATCTTAAGATCAACACGGCAATTATATGAAGGATTTGGTGGGGTACTTGATCAATTATGCAGTAATCATCCTTGAAATCCTTTTTTTGATACCAAAATGGTGCCTCTGTAATAATCCTAAGTAATCATTACTTCACTTACCTCTTTTGACGTTTAACGTTCCTAAAAATGCAAATATTACAGATCAGAAAAATTAACAGAGATCTTTTGACAATGACTTGCTTAGACATGTTAGGTATAAATCATTATTTTTGATATATACATAGGATTAATGAAATATTAATACACCGATAATACTGAATTCAATTCTGTCAGTCTACTTTAAGAAGAAGAAATGAATATGAGTCTTAAAATTATATAAAAAAACATTAAATAGAAATGTGCTTGTTAAATAAAATTAAACAGAGTTTATGTGTCTGTTTCACATGCACTGGGCACGATTCTCATATTCCCTAAGGACACTATACATCACTTTGCTAGTGTAAAGGGAGCATAAATCATATTTACACTTACTTCATGGCTGCTTTATACTGCCAGAGTCATGTAAAACAGCGCAAGTGTAAATGAAGTTTGAAATAAAAGGAAATGCAACAAAATCCTGTAAGCACAGGTAAAGCACAAAAGAGACACTCATGTATTTCTGGTACTGAACTACAGCCATTATGGAAATCAATGGAGGGACTATTTAGTTTCTTCCTTAGGAAACACAGGAACATTTAAAGGAAAAGGCTGGACTATCGAGTCCACTGTGGCCTGCCCCATTTAACCCTGGGATGTTTTTAAAAGGGCTGATTTGTTTTACTTTTTGATTTCCTTTCTCTGAGCTCTTTCTTGAACTGATTTATAATTCTTGTATCTATTGCTGCCTTCAGCAATGTGTTCTATAATTCAGCTACCCTTTGTGTAATTAAATTCTGCTTGAATTGCTTATAGGCTTATATTGCTTATAAGCTTTCTTCTTAATTTCGGTCTCTGATCTCTTGTTTCTGAGTTGCTAAAATTGTACTGGGTATACCAGGAATAATGTAGTTTGACTACCAAAATACCTGTGTCTGAATTCAATTTGAACCTCAGATAGGTTCTCTGTAAACTTACATTTGATGTGAAATTTTCATCCTGAGAATTTTCTAGTGTTATTCTGTAACAACTGAAATCTACAGAGATAAAATATGTGACACTATAAACACTCCATTGAAAACAAAATTTTCAACCCTGGTCTGACAACATTTCCCATATTTTCCTAACTATTCCTTAGTCCAAATTTGGATATGCCTGCATGTGTAAAATTCCCATTTGTGCTATGTATAATATGCATTTTTGTATGCTTTCCTAATGCTCTGATAGTAATGTGTGTCTTAAAGGAACAGGCTTCTTTCTCCTCCTCCTCCCCCCTTCACTTTGAAAACAATCTCAGGAAAATATGCCAGTAAACCAACATGACCACATGCAGTGATAGTTTCAAGAAAACCTCAGGAGAAAACCATTTAAATTTCATAGCATAAATCTGAGCTCTTGGCCAGCCTTCCGTTTGCAAGTCGCCTGCACAACTCTCATGCTAATTCTCCACCAAACCTCCAGTTTTATGAAAGCTATATTTTATATGTTTGGTTCTTTGCAGTCACATGAGAGTTGAAAAAGGAATATTAGCACCACTCACATTTTATAGTGGGAGTCACAGTACTTGGTTGACCCCTTTTTCAGGTCCTATTGAATTTCCTATACAAAGGAAATGAAAATGTTTTATATTTAATACAGCAGCATATAACAAGAGGTTTAGTTATTACACATAGTGCTGCAATTTTCTGCCTTTTGTTTCAGTTGCCTGAACTGAAATTTCAAAGCACATTGTTTATTATATTTTTTTATGTTGAGGCTTCAGACAGGAGGAACCAGGAACACTATCATACGCATGCAATTCACCCTGAGCAGGTAACAGGGAAATCAGAGAATACAAGCACTGTATGCAGCTTTTGTTATTTAACCCCGCATCTCAGTTAAAATTTATTGGAGATACCTTTTCTGTGAGGTCTTTTCATTGTAAAGCCATTCACACATAGGTAAAATGATTACTGTTAAATAATCTTGCTGCCTGCACCCACCTGCTCTCCTCCACCTGCCCTAAGTTTTAGCATTTGGTTAATTCTGTCCCCTGAATCTGCTCTTCTAATCTGTTGACCTGTATATCTCTTCCAGTTGCAACAAACATGACAAAAAAGTCAGCTTATAGTACCTAAATTACACCAACAGTATAAAACAGGACTAAATTCTACTTACTATGGCAAGCAAATAAAGCATATATCCTAATAAGGAATGTAATACTGATGCCACACAGTCAGCATTATGACATAATTTAGATTGCTTGAAATCTCTTCCTGTGAAATAAAATAAAGCAAAGGTGAAATTCTAATTCTGGGAATTAAGCCATTGTTTTCAGTGGGTCAAGATTTCACTCAGAATGTTTGAAAGGCCAAATATTTGGCAACCCTGGAATAGACAGAAGACTCAAGTAGCTTTCTGGGGTATAAAAATACATATATATGTGAGTTGAGATATATATCTATTGTCCAAACCAATGCATTTATGTACACTGTACATTATTTCGGCTTTAAACAGAGATAATAGAAATCCTTATCCCAGGGCATTGCTTACAAAATATAAAAATCCAAACAATCTCTTATGGGAAATGGTTAGATTCTTAGCTGGATTATTATACTAGTGATGAATGAAGGTAAGAATTTCAAAGAGGTTAAAGTACGGGACAATGTCAAATATATGCTTGAGAAGAAATTGCAAGCAAAATGGTAAAAGTAAAACAAAGTCTAGCTGAAAGAGACCTCACTGCCTTCTGGCAGATGTTATGAGTATTTGTAATAAAAATTGATGAAATAGCAGTCACATATCTTCAAGGATAAATATGAGATTATAACAGAGAGATTAGCAAAACCAAGTGCTTGGCAGGAAAATATAAAACATCACAAAATAAAACTAAGAGAAGAGATAGGTAATTTTTTTTTTTAAAGGAAAGAGCAGCAGTATGACAAACAGCTTACATTCAGAGCCTACAGTTCTACAGTATGTGGAATGTGAGAATTAGTATTTTCTTGCAAAATTTAACATCTTTCTTCAGTGTTACTTTTACTCATAAGCAATGGAACTTTCAAGGTTTTCTGGTTGCAAGAAAACCTAAATTATCCCTTCATTCTTTATTAGCTCCCTCCTGGGTTCCTTCTCCAGTCACCAGCTTGTTGAATCCTCCACTGCTTGCCATCAGCATGGATGCATCCCTAATTTAACATCCCTAGTTGGCTACAGGACCACATACCACAGCACTGGTTCTGCTGGTGAGAATGGTTCAAATATCTTGTTCATCCCCATGAATGGAATCCTTATCTAAACGTTTATCCTTATCTAACCCTTACCTATACACTTCCTCACGTGTTAACTAGCTGCAAATAACATGCGATCATTGCCCCTCTCCTTGCCTCATCCACTCCAAGACCACCTTTTTCTGAAAGGGACTAGAAAAGGGGTTGTGCTCTTCAACCTAGAATTGATTGGAATTTGTTGGTCCATTTGACATACAAAATGCTGACATGACAGACATCCCTGAACAGGAGGCATATCCAGGTCATGCGAACGGGCAAGATGATACTAACCTGAGATTTATACTATGATATGGTCAAACACTGGTGACACTTAGGAATGTCTTCTCTAATGGAGACCATAATGGAAGTTAGAAGCCAGGTTTGGATTCCAAGTATCAGTGTTTTGGGGAGACTGAATTCCGTGGGTTTGTTTCAGACCCATTTGAGGGAATTACGAAAGCATTTTTTGAAATTGGGTGGGGTTTCCTTTTTCTCTGTCTCTCAGAGAAAGGCGCTGCTACCAAAAGGAAACAAGGCTTTTTGGCATTCAACACTATTCCTAACAAGTTCATAAGTTTGCGGTATATTGAAACAGGGTTTATTTTCAGAATTACCTTTTAACATTCAAAATCCTTACTAATTCTTATTCTCAGTCCTTGGTAGGGAAAAGGTTTAGATGATGCAGATATTGATGAAGAACTTAACTCTCTAAGGACAGCAGACTTCACCTTTCTGCCTGTAATATCCTGGGTACACAAAAGCAATCCACTGTTGAAGATTTCCAGGCTTGTGACCACTGAGCTGAGGAAATGGCTTCCCACGTGCACTGTACAAGTTACTGAGTGGCAAGAAGTGAGGCACAGGTAATTTGAGCTTCAAAAAATTGGGAAGAGATGGAAAATATTGAAATTTTAGCAAGAAACAAGGAAGTGAGCATTTCCTGGGAAGCTGAGGTGATGAAGTAGTAGAATATCCTCCTCAGCTCTTTCTCTCATTTGAAGTGGCTAAGCAGTCTATGCAGAGCTGTCATCTATTCGTTTTCACTGGCAGGAATGATAAAAATGTGTCCAACACAGCAGGGTTGTTTTTATTTGCTATCCACAGGCAGCTCTGCAGCAGGGGCTTTTCAATGGCAGGGCCTGATCTGTGGCATAAAATCTGGATCAAAATGGGTAATATACTATAAATATAAACCCATGTAAGTAGTATATTTTTCTATACACTGCATCTTCTTGTACAACACTGGCTATTATTGTAAGACAAAGCAGATACAGAGTAGTAGGAAAGACAATATGCTCTGCTTTAAAGAGATCTTATTTTATTTTCTTAGTGTTTACCTCGGACTAAAGTAAAGACTATTCAGAATATGAATATGTGGACAACACATAGGGACTTAAGTCTACTGGAGCTAGAATAAAGCTGATTTTCAGGCCTGATTGTGTGTAGCAAATCTGTGTTCTGACGTTATGTGGTGATTGCTGTCACCTATCTTTTCCTTACACCTTTCAATAAGAGCCCATCTGCAGTATCTGCTCAAGATGCTGAAGAAGCTGAGTGCAGCTGGCTGACTAGGGAATATCTGAACTCTCAACTGCCTTATACTGCCGTCTTGGTCAACATTCAGCATTGTTGACGGTTTATGGGAAACTGAAACTTGTTTATTCTCAAAAATTTTAATCACAAGACGCATTTTGATCTTCTGCTGTAATTTCTCATCTAAACCAGTATCTCTCATATGACAGTAATTTCTGCATTAAATCTAACTTTTCTTTTGAAATCTTTTAGGAAGTTATTCCACCTTGAAGTAAAAGCTGCACAGCATCATGTGCATCACTGAGAATGCACCTCAGAAAAATATTCACTGTTACTACTGGAGAACTATTTTACATTCAACAGCTCTGTATCTATTGACACAATCCCACATAAGCTTAGATCTTTATGAAATTGTTGCTATATTTTTTCAATACAACACATCAGTGACTTCAAATTGCTAAATCCATTAAATAGTAGCAAAACATCTGTACACATTTTTCTTCCAATTCACATAAGTGTGTGGAAAAAAAGGCGTATCTATCTGCTATATTCTGGTATAATCTTGTAATTCTGGGACTTCAAAATAGAATTTAGACACCACATTCAAAATAAATCGGTGTCTCTGATGGTATCAAGTCTACAGAGGAAACAGATGTAAATACTTTGTCCAATACAACAAAGACAATTTGGAGACATGTTAAGGAAGATAGAGTTCACTTGTCCTAAAGGTTTCAGAATTTGCTCTAGACCTCCTGTGTTGTTAGAAAAAGGAAATACAACTGCACTTAATGGATACAACAAAGCCTGTGAAGGAGCTAGGTTTTAATACAAGGACTGTTTTTTATTAAAATGTTTGAGAAAAAAACCATGCCAAAAATAGGAATTATGTTTCTATTTGAAAACTTTGCGGTTGATTCAAACCTTCAAAATAATCTTAAGCAACAAGAAAGAGGCTTTTAGACTTGTAGAAAAAGTTTGGTAAATATTAGGAACTGTATCCAAAGCTTTCTAAAGTGAAAGAGTAACTTTCCATTGATGTGGGTTTGGTGAAGGCATAGAAATATTTTGGTGGTTCAATAACGTTTCTCTTTATTTTGCCACTGTCCACAAGAAATCTTAGAAAAAAAAAAAAATATTTTTTTTTTTTTTTTGCACATAGAACTGACATAGTAAAAACACAAAAATAAGTGATAAATTTCCTTCCAGTAGGTTGCTCAGCCCTACTGAGAAAAGAAAATGACAGAGTCATGAAAAAGCAGTAAAGTCTCTGAGAAGAAAACAAAGTTCACTTCCCAGGATAAATTAAACCTTTTGCATTTAGTAACACTCTAATTTTGGTTTCTTTTCTCTCCTTTGTCAGGATATTTTATAATGTACAACCCGGAGGATAGGTCATGATATTTTGGTGGGGATAATATTCAGTTGCACAAAATACCTACATCCAATGACATGTAAGTAAACATATGAATGAAAAGTTATAGTGAGTAAATGATATCTGTTAGAAGAAAACTCTGATTTGCAAAGATTTGTTTCTGGATTCAATATAACCTGAGTAAAAAACCCTCTACGTTTTATTTTTTATTTTATTGTATTTTTAATTTTATAAGCCGTTATACATATTCACCTCTAGTTTCTTGCTGGTCTAAGGGTAATATGACCTACTATCAATCGGTGTCAGAATTAACCACTGTGAAAATCTAGCCTTATCTCCTTTGAAAAACAATTACAGAATTCCCTCATCCATACCAGAATTGATGATTGAGTTAAATTACAACTTTTAAACAGAAATATAACACTGCTTTTAGGGTTATGTCTTGGAGACAACATCATATCCTTAGATAAACTGTTTCAATGTTTTATGATATATTTGATTAAAAAATAGTGTGTTGCACACATTTTTCACTGCAAAAGCCAATTTCCATTTCTTTCTATTTTACCAGAAAACTATAGTCATGAGATGTCCAAAAAGAGATAGAGTTCTGACTCATATACGTTAGAGCAGAAAATACTTAGCTTAATGAGATGCCAATATGACACGAGGCATCTTTCCAAATTCAAATGGAAATATTTATTGAATACTTTGCCTTTTGTTTTTCCTTTTTCACTGTTGCACATTTTGTCAGCTTCACTATTTGTATTTAATAAATAACTTTCACAGTTCTTAAGGCCTACATTAAGCCTAATTAGGAAGAAAAAGTTACACGTTTACATTTGCATAGTTCACATCTGAGTGGGTAAAAAAGTCCAAAAGTTATGGGAAAGGCCTTTTCAGCTCTCAGTGCTACCCTGGTAATTCCACAATGGACTCACTTTGCTCAAAAGAGAGTTCGTATTTGTAATAAATATAGATAATAAATCATCCTTTGACCATCCCAAATTATCATTAACTTCCTGGACTCTTACTTCATCCACTCTACATTCATTCCTATTTCTTTTGGGCACAAGTGAAACTATCAAACTTTAAGTCCTTTTAAACTTTTTTAATTATCAACAGACCAGACTTTCTAATCAGTGACAGCCGTACAAACATAATTATTAACTACTTACCTTTTTCTTTCTCCATAGATCTATCACATCAGTATAATGTTTGCCGACGAAGACCAGATTGGATGGAGGTAATTGAAACTTGAATGTATAAAGTGCCTCTACTGTTTTACTACCCTAGCTGACTTCTTACCCCAAAAGCAAGGACCTTTGAGAGACCATTATTTAAGTATATTGTCAGAAATGAGTGACATTCCAAGAAGAAAACCTCAGCATTAAAAACTGCGAGGCAGCTGCCTGCC
>VXBO01006062.1:32264-69162 GCA_013400135.1 Rhinoptilus africanus | reverse complement strand
TTATGTCTTGGAGACAACATCATATCCTTAGATAAACTGTTTCAATGTTTTATGATATATTTGATTAAAAAATAGTGTGTTGCACACATTTTTCACTGCAAAAGCCAATTTCCATTTCTTTCTATTTTACCAGAAAACTATAGTCATGAGATGTCCAAAAAGAGATAGAGTTCTGACTCATATACGTTAGAGCAGAAAATACTTAGCTTAATGAGATGCCAATATGACACGAGGCATCTTTCCAAATTCAAATGGAAATATTTATTGAATACTTTGCCTTTTTCTTTTCCTTTTTCACTGTTGCACATTTTGTCAGCTTCACTATTTGTATTTAATAAATAACTTTCACAGTTCTTAAGGCCTACATTAAGCCTAATTAGGAAGAAAAAGTTACACGTTTACATTTGCATAGTTCACATCTGAGTGGGTAAAAAAGTCCAAAAGTTATGGGAAAGGCCTTTTCAGCTCTCAGTGCTACCCTGGTAATTCCACAATGGACTCACTTTGCTCAAAAGAGAGTTCGTATTTGTAATAAATATAGATAATAAATCATCCTTTGACCATCCCAAATTATCATTAACTTCCTGGACTCTTACTTCATCCACTCTACATTCATTCCTATTTCTTTTGGGCACAAGTGAAACTATCAAACTTTAAGTCCTTTTAAACTTTTTTAATTATCAACAGACCAGACTTTCTAATCAGTGACAGCCGTACAAACATAATTATTAACTACNCAGAAAGCCATGGGTTGTGCATAGCTCCAAAAGTGACTGAAGTGTCTTATACTATCTGAAAAGGTGCTGAAAACAGGACAGTGAGAAATAAAATATTCTCTGCATGGAGTGTTTTTTCCACTTAGCACCATTTAATTTGTTTCTGGAATTCTGCACTCATCAAACAATTTATATATTGCAATCTCTTTGGATGCCAAGGTGACATGTGAGAGCAATACATATAAAAGAGAGATCTTGAGCAGTCTGACATAGAAGATAAAGATAGGATCCATTCTGCAAAATGATATTTTAAAAAATGTTATTTGTGAAATTATGGAGAAGATTAAGCTAGTGAATCTGTGTGCAATAACATTGTAAACAAGGCTTTTTCCAATCTTAACACCACACTCCACCATGTAACCAAAAAAAATTTCTAAAACGAATCAAGAAAATTGGTAGAAATCTTGTGTATGAGGAACTCAAAAGTTTGCTCTTAAAATGTGATTATAATCATGCAGTGATCCATTACTGAATGCATTTGCCTACTACACATATTCATTAATATCTGTAGTACTGTAGCCCTGTACAGCATTAGATTATTTTGTACTAAGCACTATGTAAACACAGAGGAAAAAGACAGTCCTTGCCCCAGAGGATTTCCAGATTGTTTGTAAAGCAGCAATAGATTGTGTGCATACAGCCCAGAAGAAGAGTTCATGGAAACAATAGCAGATACTTCCAGTTCTCATAAACTGTACCCCAAACAGCAGTCGAATGTGCAAGAAGTTGGCTCTTAAACGCAGCAGTCATCCCAGGACTAATTTTCAGATTTATATCTACTATGCATAAAGGTTACTTTTCATTATTTTTCATTTTTTTTCAAGGTAAATGGATTTTTCAATAGCAAATCTATTTTTAAAAGGAATACAAGTTCATTCATAAACAATTGCATCCAAATTAACACCTACCATGCTTTAAAACAAAGGCAGAAATTTCAAGTGGCATAGAAAGTAAGTAAGTAAATAAATAAGACTGCCAAATATAGTTCATGCAAAAAAATTTCAAGGAAACTTGTGAGTTTTACAACCTTTTGGGGAGTTCTTTTCTCATTTTAAAAATTTTCATAGAAACAGTTATTTGTAAATGTAAAGTCTAACTAAATAGACCTAGATGTGAGCTAGAATAAGAAGTGATGTAATTTCGTTTATTTTTTACATTAAAAACTGCAAGAGAAACTACAATTACAATACGAAGATATTCATAACAGTCCTGAAACTTATTGGACTAATACATCTAGACATTTTCTTCCAGGCTTCTGAATTGATTCAGTTCAGGGAAATGCAGTACAGTTAGCATTCAACTTTAATTGCAATGAGGTGACAACATACTGGGTAATGAGTTGTTTATGAGTTGTAGATGTGTTTACAATGAGTTGACAATGTGTTGGATAAAGCGTTCTTCTAAAGTTGTAGATCTATTTACAGTGAGCAGTGGGGGAATGTTCATTAGTTGTCGATTTGTTTGTTTACATTGTTTTCGATTTGCTATTGCTATAAAACAAATCGCAGGCTGATGAAGGATGATTGTTTGTGTGCTTTAATGATTTACTGTAGTAGCTTGTCTGAAAAAGTACTTAACTCTGCTTCATCTGTCAGTTCCCACTGCAAAAGCTCCCAGTCACAATAGTTTTATTAGCACAGCATGGGCCATTTGTAAGAACATTATGCATCTAAAAAATCTCAGTGCTTTCCTGTTCAGTCTGTTGTATTTTGGCTGGCTGAGCTGAACAGAATTCCTTCTGCTCTGTACAAGTTTATACCTTTTAATATGCTCCAAGATATACATTTGAAGCTACACATATACCATCCCTGGAAATTCTTTCCCTGTTACTCCTCAGTGGTGTTTCATGCTTAAAGTTATACTTTTGCCTACTCTTTCTTACTGTTTATAAAAAAAAAAAGTCTACCATCTGGTTATGCTGAGTTATATGTCATGAAGAAAAGCAAATATACACTGGAGGATATTGGCTTTTTGATCACAGAAAATCTTTCAATAGTTCGCAGCAATTTGGCAAAATATATATTGTAACATACTTTGTTAATTCAGCCACTGTATGTTTAATAGTTTTTGTTCAAAACAGACACAAAAAGTAATTTTTGATTGTTTTGTTTGCATGTTAGTTTTTCCCAGTTACATTTCCTGTGGCCCAGAACAAGCATGTTTCACAGGTTTTCTCCTTGTTATTTTCAAAAGACATTGCATTACATATTCCACACTCCCCCTTTTGTCTTCCCTAACCATGTCTCACTGTGCCCAGTGGCAATTCCTGTAGAAAAGTGATCATCTAACAGTGACTAGAATGGAATTTTTGAGAAGCCAAATTTGGGGTTTTCAGCTAAACTGGAAGCAGCATTGTATCTCAGGAGAAACTGAGACATTTTCTCAAGAAAAATTGAGAAAACCAGTTTCTAGCTCTCGATTTACAGAGAAAATAAAAACAAGCAAACTAAAAATGTACTAATCCTGATTTTAGCCTTCAGCTCATGACAGTATAAGCATATATTCCTATCACAAAGAATCTGTGTTGGGGAAACCTCAGAGGAAAATATGCACCCTTTTCGTTGCAAACAGTAGCTTTACTTATTTTAATTATTTGCACTGGCAATTTGCACCACAACAGCTACACCAAATTAAAGCAACACCCAATATTGGTGTAACCCAACATGATAACATTCAGAATATCCAGACCCCTTTGTGTGCTCCTATGTGAAATTCCCAAAATGTGTGGTTGTGAAAATGTACTTCATCAGCACATCAGCACTAACTCTGAATGTCCATTGGAAAGAGGATGGAGAGCATCACGCCTTCTCATGTCACATCACATTGCAGAGAGAGGCCAGAGGATGGGGAAGACTGAGAGGAGTGGTAAGTCTATGCAGCAAGTATGGAGCTTGAAAAAACTGGGTGAAAGTGGTGGGAGAGAAGGTATGGGAAGGTAAAAGATGGGGATCGATGAAAAACTGAACGTCCTCTTAGCACTCTCCCTTTCCTATCTGGAAAAGTCACACCTGCTTTTCCATCTGCACAAAATTTGTGCCAGTAAATACAAAGTATGGACACAGACATACTCTGTTAAATGGAAGTTTTGCTACTCATTTTGTTTGGGTAGCAATGAGCCTAGAAGATACCAGATTCATCTTCTATTTTAAGATTCCCCCCCTTTTAGTATTAAATGCTACAGAGACGGGTAAGCTGAGCTCAGCATTTCAGCGTCATTTAATCTCTCTGGGAAAAACAATACCATTCTAAAAAAGAAGATTTCCTCCTCATTTTTGCCAGACTAAAAAAAAAAAAAAAAAAAGTTTTTAAAGCAAGCAGATGATATTTCTGCATCTTTTAAGTATGTGTTTTTGACTAAGTTTTTCCAAGCTTTATCTTATCATGGGTTTCTCCAAGTGTTCAAACACATTTTGTCCTCAAATACCTGTAAAAAGCTCCTCAAAAAGCTGATAAAGGAGTCTGAGAGATGTCTGAGGTCTGGTTTGATTTGCTATGCAGAAAATCAGCTCTGCCCAGTCAAAGTGAATATCTTCTGGACCATGTCAAAACGTGATTTTGGATGTCCCGAATAATATAAAAACTACTCCAAAAATCTAATCACTAAAATGTCAGTCATCAGATGAGTCTCCAAGATCTTAGATACACTGGAGAGATCTGGAAACCAAAAGGCTGACTATATAGCATTCTGAAGCTGTAAACTGCTGGCTATAATGTGAATGAATTACCAGTGTCCTGGCTTATCTTTTTTCCTTATTTTGCCTATATCATTATTCTGTAATTAGCAATTCAATCGTTTGGAAATTACACACCCTAATTCTCGATACCCTTTCCCATACTGAATATGCACAAAGGATGAAACCTGTATCTGCAATGAGAGGTGCCGGCTCTGTGGTCTTCCCACTCCTTGGAGAGTAAGGTTTGGCCACATTGCGGGAGGGGAGGAGAGAAGGTTGATGGAATCACTGGCTTGACTCTTCCCTAATTCTGTCCCACAGACCCAGGAGTGGGCAAAGAGCTAATCCATCTACATTTTTATGCTGCCTGGGCTTTCTTATCATATCAGTCGTGATAATGCACTGAAGCTGGGAGGCTGGCAAGCTAAAAAAGCATAGGAGCAGCCTGTCAGCACAAGAACTTTCTGTGCACACCTCTATATGGCTATAGACTTCAGCTAGCTTTGCAATCTAAATCCCTTGCCTTTTTGAGGAGGAAAAAAGACAGGGATATCAGGAGAAAACAGAAAAGTAAATTCTCCACAAGTGGAAACTTTCTTAGGCTATTCATCGTCTACAGCTTTCCTTTTTTCTGTGAACGACTACAGCATTAGGAATGTTGTCTATGTTGATGCAGTGTCAAGTCTGCATTTTTTTTATCCCATTAATAAATAATACCCCTATAGAACCATGAAGATTAAAAAAAAAAATCATAATATTGTTTATCATTGGCAACTAGCATGAACATTTGACTTCAATAAAATTAGCAAAAATTTGCCATATGTTCATTTGTCCAGAATAAATAATATTGAATTTAATGTACTCTTCTGTTGGCTTGTTGGGGGCAGACTAGTATTATAAGATGTGTATATGTGCATAATCTTTCACAAGTATAACATTGACAACTAGAATATATTATTTTTATAACTCTTTATTACATTATAGCACATTTATGCTGTAAAAGGATATTTTTTCTATACTATATTTTTTAAAAATCCCATCACTATATAAATATTATTTGATTTTTAATAAAATCATATCCTTTTATACAGAATACTTTCTCTGTCATGGTATAAGTTCTTATTTTTTTCAGTTACTTATTAATTTGTTATTGATTTTAATTCTAACTACAGCAAATGGAAAATATTACTACAAAATCAGTGCAAAGGCTGAGAAACCTAATTCAGGATTATTTTCTCTCACTGGGAAGTATTGCAACATATAAATGGTTGGTTTTCACATCAGGAAATAAACAAATAAATAAGGAAATAAAACGTATTTTTATGATAGACAATTAGGCGGCAATTTTCTAAAGCATGAATGGGAGGCACTCATAGAAATCCCATTAATGAATAATCGAGGCTGTGGGTATGCATCCATTCACACTGCTTTTGAAAATATACCCCAGGATGAATAATTTTTACATGTACAGTAAGTTCACAGTTGATGTTTTATTGTCATCAGCTGGGAAATCAGCTATGCACATGTTTTTCTATCAAGAAGTAAGGTAATGTTTTTATTTACTAATATGCAATGCCAGAAAACTTTGAAAGGAATTTTAATGATATTTGCAAATTACTTGAGTCTAAAACTCACCTAGCAGCAAAGAATACAGAGAAGGTGATAGAGAAACTGCTGTTCATGTCATTTTCATAGCTTCTTACATATTCATGTTCCAAAAGGACTTCTTTCACAGAAGCTCATGCTCATCTAACCAGACACTTTGTAAGTAAAAATCCATGAAGTTTAAACCAGCTTTTCATATGGACATTTTTTTATGGCTGAGTGTTTTAGCAATCCAGCAATGGCAGACACCTATAAAGGTATAATGTGATGGATTAGATTGTAATGCAGCCTGGATGCATATGGAGGTGGTGTTTGCCCTTCAGAGCAAATCTATTTTAATGTCAAAAGGAATCCCTTGGAATTAATAGTGCATTGTCTGGGCAATAAGTAAAATATTACTGTAGTTTTTCTTTTGAAAAAGAATCCAAACTTGCTCCTAATGATAACAATTATGACAAAGGATAAAGCTACTTCTGATGAGTAAGTAATAAGAAAATCAAAATATCAGTGCCTTGGTTAGGTTTGGATTCCTGTTTTGAACCTGATTTTAAAACAGGAATTTTAAAGAATTTGTTAAAGTTGACTTGCTCTCTACGTGGTTTGTCAAAGCACATGGTAAAACCAGCAACAAACTTACACCTTACACAGACGTGCATGAATTTGGGGCATGTCAACCTGGGGAACTTGGGAAAGTTAAACGAAAATAGCTGAAAGGTGTGAATGTAAAGCATGTTACGTAAAGTGCTTTACAGTTCTGTGTGAATACACTCACTGAAAACCAAAATGCTTTCGTAGCTTTTCAGCAATAAGACCACTTTGTTTCTCTGCAGGGCTCAAAGGCAATATGAACTGGAGTCTACATTCACGTGTTTAGGCAACTCATTTAAGCTTTTCTGAGTGTCTTCTGGTAAGCATATTTCTAGTTTAAACACTACCCACAATTGGTTTATCTTCTGTGCAACCTATATATACTTTAAGATTATTCATATATTTAAAATGAGAAACATACTTAACTATCATGCTAGATTTCAATGAGCCTAAGAAGAGCTTAGTGGAACCCTCAAGATAAAAAGGAATAGGTAGGTAAATACAAGAGATACATTGGAAAAGTGTTTCAAATAAACATAATGTATTAGGTGTGCTACATCTTCATGGATCTTCAAGCAAGCCACTGATGCTTAAATGAGTCACTTATGTTTAAAACAGCCACTGAGCATATTAGACTCCAAAATACCTGCCTGTTCATAAGACTCAAAAGACAATTTCCACAACATTGTGTTCTGTAGCAAGCTATATAAAATACCCTTTCCTTTTTCCAGATATCAGTGTCAACATTACTTTACTTGCACTTCTTGATTTAAAATAAAATCAATATTTTGTATTTAAAATAAAATCAATATCTTGTTGTAATATTGCTAAACTAAGGTGATACATTTTTTATTTTTGTGAATAAATCCTCCTCTCCTGATAGTGTAGGGGACCTTTTCAGCAGCCCTCAGTGCTAAAATAGCAAATATATACAAATGACTCTTCTTACCTTTTCTCCCTAGGACCATACACATATTTAGGAATATTTCTGGTGATGTACACCACTGGAAAATACTCTGGGAAATAATTTGTCTTCCAGGATCTGTTGGGGAGAAGAACGCACATGAGTTCCATAGTGATTTGCAGGAGAGTGATGTCCCCTTGTGATGCCTCCACTGAAAAACAATGCACAAGGAAGTCTCATAAATGACCCTGTATCACTGGTCCCAAACATTCTGCAAATAAAAGTTCCTGCTCTTTCTCACATTCCCCCAAATGGTTAAGAAGAAAGACATTTTGAAACATAAAAAGTCTCTTAATTTTTCAGCATTCTGATTATAGTTTCAAAGTTTTTTCAATGATGCTAACCATCTTGCTTCAAAAGCAAGAGAATTAATAATTTCATTTTACAAATGGCTTATATTTAAATTTCTTGTGGCTGCAAGCCTCAGAACTTTAAAAAAAATCTTCAGCAGATATTTGGATCAGAGAAAAAGCTGTAAGTGCACAACCAGCTCCCTTAAACTTGAAAAATTATGTAAAATAATTGTATTATCTCTCCATTATTATGTCCAAAATTTTCAAATGAAAACAAATTACCCATGCAATTTCTGTCAGACTATTAATTGTGCATTGTTTTTATTTGAATCATTTGTCACAAAATCTCATACCATCATATTTTGACATTCATGTAACATTTGAAAAGTCACAAAATCTAACTTTTTCAGAAAGGTTTTTGTGGGATATAGGGAGAGTTACCTATTACTGTTAAATCACAGAAGGACAAGAATGGTAGCATAATGGGAAGAATGCAATCTATGCATTCAGGTCACATAGAATGGCAATAAGTAGTTTAAATTGGTTTTTACTAACTTTTCAAACTTAAAAAAATATAATATACTCTCTCCAGTACTTAATCAGTTATTGAAATTATCTTTTTTCACCAACATAAACCCTTTCAAAATACAAGTTCTGTTCAAGCTGCCTGTCAAGTATTACTTACTGTGAGTGCCAACAAGATATTTTCTTCTCTTTTCTAATTGGGTAACACAGCTAATTACTGTTGTCTGTGGAATCATGTTTGATTGGCAGCTTGAATGTAAATGGAAACCATAATTTCAGATGATATTGTATAAACATTTGGAGCAGGGATGTGCAAGCAGTGAAACTTCAACCAAGGAAAATTTATATGCTAGATAATAAAAGTTACCTGTGCTTCATGGCTATCTAATCTCCGATAACAATTCTTTAAAAATATATATGAATTCCTGCCAAATGCTCACAATACTTTCCAAGAATGTTTTTGGCAAACTATTCATCAGAAAAATCGGAAATGTATTGGAAATTACACAGAAAACATGAAAACCACATGTCAAAGTAAAGTAGTCTTTGGATACACTTTAAAGCCCTTCTAGATTAAGTCTATAAAAAGTTAAGGAAACAGAGATGTAAACCATACTACAAAAGCATAAGAATAAGAAGATGTTAAAACTAAGTTTGAAAGTGTCTCTTAAAATACTGTATACAAATTAATTTCAGAAGTACCGGGATTATTCATAGAAGGGACCTGTGTTAGGTCATGAACATTATCAATATGTCGGATTTCATAGCTGTACTCCAGAATTGTCTCTCCAAGTTTCCTTCATCTCTCTATCCTTTATGATCTTAAAAAAGAATGAAAAGAATTTAATGTGTTACATAAACCCTCAGGTCAAAAGACAAGATACTTGGGATTGGAGAGGGACGAGGAGATTGTGTCCAGGTTGGGTTTTTTCCCCAAAAAATATTTATCCAGGACATGAAAACCAGAACAATGCAAAAAACAATACAAGGGATGAATATCTTCCTGAAACATTTGTTTAGCAAACTGATGTCCTTACTTCCGTCACCTTTTCTTTATCTGGTACTTTACCAAATTAGCTTAACCACTGACCAGACCTTGATTTCAATGCTCATATTTAATTTAATTAATACATTTGGGGGATGTCCAGAATTACCGTTGACTCAGTGGAAGTCCTGCTGGACAATTCTAACTGCTTCAACATGTAACTAAGAACCTGTTAAAACACTGAGTTCTTTTTGAGAAGAAATTTGGAAGCTCTCCTAATTCTGATTTTTTTATATGATCTGTTGTTTCCACCAAAAGTACCCAGGAAAAGTTCTTTTTAAAATTTACTCTTAGGCTACTGTGTTCATGAATCTGACCTCTCTAAATTTGGTATTTGAAGAAAAGTAGGGAAAACCACATATACCATTTAAATAATTTAAAAAAACCCTAATTTCTATATTATAAAATATTTCAAAAAGCACAAAATGAAATATAATCTTGGTTTTGTTGAAGTTCAATTGTTCTAGCAGAAAATCACCATTGTAAAATGCTCTGTTGAGTCTAACAGACATGGAAGTTGCAGTTTTGAGCTGTAATTGCCAATCAGAGGGCTGAGCAGGGATATTTTTGTCAAAATTTGTTCATTTAAACTAATTCTAAAGGTTCTGACTGATTGTTATGGACAATTATTTTTCCAGAGCCAAGAGATTCTGTGTCTTGTACTCTGCTATTCATAGGGAAAACTACGTTCTAGAATATCACACATTGTCTCTTGGAAGACATCATTCGGGAATAATGGCATTTGGCACTAAATGATGCAAAACATGACTTTACGTGGCAATTCAGGCATTGAATGCTGTTGTATTACTTTGAATGGCAATCGCAATACTGACTATTTTCCATTCGTGAAATTTGTGAGAAGCTGAGATACTGCAGAACACTGCATGATTTATCCTTTGTGCTGCCTTTGCTTTGAGCTTGGCTGAATAGTTCTACTATCTGAACTGAAGTCCTTGATTTATTCACAAAGTAGAGAGCTCTCACATTGAATTATTCTCTCTGGCCTGTAATGCTTGCTTGCGATTTGGCATAATTTGTACCACAAAACCCCCACAATTGTGGTTGTCTTATGTGTAAATGATCAGTTTCCATCGTAATAAATCTTTTTGCATCTGTAAAATTTCAAGAGCTTATATAATTTTGACAGCTGTCCATTAAAATTAAACATTTTTCACATATTACATGTGCAGTTACATAATGTTTATTTCTGAAAACACAAACCTTGGCTTCACTGTGATTCAGTACAGTCTCATCACACCATCCTTTTTTAAAGTTTGTATCATGTACTATTGCTCTTGTCTAATTATTTTTCTGTGGATAGGTTTACCTCCGAATTTTGTAAATTTAAGACACCGTGTGGCTTTAAGTTTTTTAGTTCAATGCATATTTTTAATGCACTAGTCTAGATGGCATTTCTGGGAATTGAATTAAAATGTGAATATACGGAAAAAACCAAACTGATTTATTAAAGGCCAACAATTACATTATATAATGACTCAGCCGAGCAACAGAAGTTAATGTGATATATCTGCTAAGAAGTGAATCTGCTTTCATGACTGGAGGCAGATAGCTCAGCAGGAGGAGGAAGCACATGGGAATAGCTTGCTTGCAGCAGTCAGCAGCAGCTGGTCCACTGCCTCTAAGGAGATTGCAGAGGGGATTCCTACCACAATGTGCAGAACAGAACCATGACCACCTAATCTACAAAATACCTCCTAAGCATAGACTCACAGCGATATCTCAGACCTAAAAAGTACTACCCTTATTTGCCAGGACTTTTCTCTGTAAAAATCTTAAGCATATCACAGGGTTCACAGTCCTGCCCTGCTCTGAAAAAGGGCCAAATCCCTCTTCCATTCCCAAATAAGATGTTTGTCCAATTGCCAGAAACATGTCTGATCAGAGATTTGGATACTGCTGTATGCCAACGAGTTGTTTAAAAAATGCAGCACTGAAAAGGAAATAAAATTCCAGCTTTTCCCACTATTATAGTCACTGACCTTTAGGACAACAGCTACAGGCCATCTTCTGCCATCTTTGCAAAAAAGCTTCTTACTGCTTTTATTAAGCATCAGAAAGAAAGAAAAAAAGCAAGATAAAGATTTTAATGTATGAATATTTGAAAAAAAATGCTATATCACTAATAAAATTTTACTTAATACATAATTTTTACTCTAGATATGGTTCATATTAAGATATATCTTGCTCTCTGATCCAATTGTAGTTGATGCTCATATCCTCAATATGGATGTTCTACTTCCTTCCACAAACCCTTTCTTATCCATACAACATCTCAGATCTTCTTTTTTACACACAAATAGTAATACAGATTCTACCAGAGCTGACTTTCTTTGTGATATAGCAAAGGCCATTTGGAGGGGCTAAGTGACATCATATTACTCACCGTAATAAATATCAACTGCAAGGTGAGGTGACTGGTACTGACACTACAATAAATAAAAGGCAGAAAATTTAGTGAACCTCACAGTGTATGAAAGGGGAAATCTTTAGAATGCAAAATTAGACCTTGTTACCTGGCAAGAGCACTCAGGGCTGATGAATGCATATAAGTTTTACAACTATGGGAGTAGACCAGTTAGTTGTATGGTCGCAAATTTATTAGCTGATAAACATTAATCTTCAACAATCCTGTCTATTAAAAGTAGAAGTGGAGAAATTAAATATCATATTGCTGAAACCTGTCACGTTTCATATCCACAGAATAGAAAGAAAAGGTTTAGTTTGTCTCAAACACTTTAACTTACATTATTTTACATCTGCTACTACTTCTTCTTGTATGAAAGGAATTGGATTTTCTTTGTGGAGGACTTAAGCCATGATAAAAGCAAAGAACGTATTTGGAAACCACTTTTGATTTATCATCTAGGAGGCCTCCTAGATCAGACATCCTCTGAACAAATTGCTGTATACAAGATACCAGCACTATGATTTCTGCCTCCCGACAATACAGAAAAGTATAATAATTTATTTAAAGATTTTTATGCTTTGGAAATATCAAGACTTTCATTGGAAACCATTAAGTCAACCAATGCAAACTTGTAGTTTATATGCATTTTCTCTATTTGCAAACTTATAAGTATTTGCTAGTTAAAAGAAAAGCAAAACTAATATTTCAAGCCTCTTTTTTTTCTATATGTAAATCAAACATGAGTTCTGAACAGTTGAACAATCCTTAGACAAATAGTTAAATGAAAATCATATAATATTCAAGGAAATAATTCAGCAAGATATTTGTGACATTGATAGAAGCAGCATTCGAACACCATCATTTTCTTTGCTCTAATCACTCAGACACCAGACAGGGAGAGGCTTCCACCTTCTGCCTTGTTGCTGTGTCACCCACAGGTAATTTGTAAACAACAGTGACTGGCTAAGCTAAAGTTTGTCCTTGTAACAAAACGGAGATAGCTGAGGAAAGGGGTGTGTGTGTGTGTGTGTGTGGAAATTCTGCACATTCAATGGCAGTTTGGGGATCTGTCTGTGTCAAATTATCATTTCCATTTTGTCTTGTGATTGTAACCTTCATTGCGAAGGAGCGCATTCATTCTGTAGCAGCATCTTGACACCTAGTGAGGGAATCATAATAGTCTATGACAGGGTAGTCAACAGCTGGGCTGAATCAGTACTGAGTAGCTCTTCTTTACTAGAGCAATGATATTCAGAGATTTGTAGAGCCATTAGCTATGAATAACTACAGGGGCAATGGAGGGACAACAACGCAAAGGTTTAGAGCTGAAACCTGGACCTTTTCCTGCCCACTTCCAAATCTTAGCACATAATCCAGATGGGAAGAAAGCACTTATTAAAATTCTTCCCTCAGCAAGTCAGGCCAACTAGGCACCACAGGGAATTTTTTTGATCTAACTCAGATGTAGATCAATCTTAGGACTCCCAGGTGTAGCAATACCGAGTCCTGTAGACCACCAATCAAGAAAATAGCGTTCTTCATACAACCAATGTAACTGCAAATATCCCTGTTAATGAAAATAAGATGTATTGAGGAAATGTTTATTTTTCTGCCAATTATCTCATTCCTTTTGCTGCTTCAATGACAGCAATAAGGTTTATTTTTTTCCTCCTTATGATTGTCACAAGGAAGCAACTCACTTAGCTATGTTCATCAAAATGCATTAGAGTTCAGTGCTGGGAGGAAGGGAAGTTTCAAAACTAAAAATGGACAACCATCGTGTAACATTCTGTGTTCTGCCAGTTGGTGTAACTGGAAAACCCCATCCTAATTATGACTGGAGCTTTATATAGTCAAATACACATTTGCTCAAAGTAGCTCACTTGCACATTTCTGTACTACCTATTCTTTCTAAAAAAGTACTATTACATATGTAAGAGAGTTATTCTAAAGGAACAACCAGTATATTGTATAATCAAAGCTAATTTTATTTTGAGTCGTCACCTATGCCATTTGTTTATTAACTTTGTCAATTACATTTATTAATTGGGAATTTAGCATGTGATATACAGAAAAATGGTTGAAGTGATCATTTCTGAATACTGAATACATAACTCTTTAAACAGATGGTGACTGTTGAAAACCAAATATAAATAAAAAGTAAAATAGCGCATTAATTAGAAAACATTCACATGTAAATTCCTTTGCCAATATGCCAGCAAAATTGCCATCTATAGGTTTGTTCAAAATTATTTTTCTAGTAAAAGTGACTTATAATTGTATAGTACTAAGAATTATGGTTGACTTTCTCTATTTGCAGCTGAAGAAACTGAAATAAAGGTATCAAAGTCCATGAAAATCTCTTCATCTTAGATGTATTAGGAAAAATCATTATTAAGGGGCTGTGCAGGTAGACGATATGAAAAAAAAACCACCTCATTGCATAGGTTGTACAGCAGCACTTTCTATAAAACAGGATAGACGACAATATAGCAGGACTACAAGCAAATTCAAAATTAGGCCACCTATATTAAG
Source organism: Rhinoptilus africanus (assembly GCA_013400135.1). NCBI lineage: Eukaryota > Metazoa > Chordata > Aves > Charadriiformes > Glareolidae > Rhinoptilus > Rhinoptilus africanus. The sequence goes on along the minus strand of VXBO01006062.1, from coordinate 54,729 downwards.
ATAATATATTTTATTTTTCACAGCAAAAATATATTACAAGAGTACTGGTAAGATTGGAATAAAACATCCTCCATTGTTATACTAAGTCAGACTGACTTTCAGTGATTTTATGAAATCGCTGGTTTTCAACTTCTTCCTCCTTCTGCACTAAATCTCTCCTCGATGCACCACCAGTGAAATCAGCAGAGTTTTGCCAGGGATATACAGAGCTCATTGCCTTGAAAACTGTGCTTTGACATTTTAAAACATCATTTACAAACTACTATGTCTTTCTCAAGTTTCTTAGCAGTATTTCCACTGAGACCAGAACATACACAGGGGGCTTTTTTTCTACGTAAAGAACAAGAAAAGAAAACTCTCCTCCTCCTTGGATCAACAGTCCCTACTGAGGAATCTGTTCATTCAACTGGCATGATCAATTATCCGTTACAGACTTAAACATTTTCTTTTAAAAAAATGACAAATTCTTTCATTCTGAAAATCCACTGGACGAGTATGCCCAAGAATATTAATATACAAAAATACATGAGAAGCAAGAAGACCATTTTAGAATCATATTCTTCCATCCCAGTCAGTGCCTGCCTGCATTTTTTATACTATTAAAAGTGAGAAGATGGCAGTGGAAAGTAGATCATTGCTAGTGGTTTGTTCTGAAAATTAATTATTATCTTACATTTATCCCATCGCAAAACCTCTTTAGTATAAAGAGATGGACTAAACTATTTCTGAACAGTTCCTAATTTATTGACATCTGATCACTTCAGTATACTAAGGGGCATGACTTGCATTTTTGTGTATCAGACCAACAGTTCAGTCCCACATATCAGAATTTCAGCCATTATTCCTTCTCTTTAACATATACCTGTGTAAGCATACTGGTACCATCAAACTCTGATCTATCTGATGTGGAAAAAAAAAATCTCTCACTTTTAATACTGTAGTACTGATCAGAGGCCATATCCTGATTGGGTCAACCTTTTGGAGCGTGCCACAGGTTTGGACAGAAAAAGGCCATCATTGCCTTCTTGAACTAACAAGCTCTTCTCACTGGAGCTCAGTGTGTTTGACTGTTGAGAACAGGATCATCATCTTCTCAGATTTCTGAAAGAACTATTTGTGAAATTTAAGTCTGATGCTTTTCGAAGAAAACTAACAAGTGTTACACTGTTCGATGAGAAATGGGGAAAAGAAGACTTTATGAAAGCTTTTTAAGGAAAAGCTAAAAATTTAGAAATAAAGTAGGTTGAACACAATGTGGGTTTATCAATGCTATATTCTGACAGGACAACCTAAAAAGGTAACCCACCTGGGTAGATGAAAGAAATGCAGTAGACCTCATCTTCATTAAAACATATCAGGTAATCCTACACTGCAAGATATTTGTCAAATTGAAGATACAAAGATTATCAAGAAAATGGAAAGTCTGTCTTATTGAGAGCAGTCTTTGAGCATGGCCTTTGAGGCTGAGAGGAAATATGACTGCTGTCTACAACATCTCAGGGTCTATATGCCGGTGAGGGAAAAGAACCATTTGAAGATACAATAGATTTTAAGAACAAGCACTGATGCCAAAATCTATTTAGAGTAGAAAACAGAAAAAGATTTCCATCTGTCAGAACACTGAAATTCTGGGATCATCTTGCAGTGGGAAAACATGGGAGAGTAACTTACTAGAAAGTTCATTACATTTCTGAAGCTAGATAAAGCAGTCCCTGCAGGAACAAAGGGCTCCACTCAGTGACTTAGGAGGTTTCCAGTTTTACTCTTTGAACAGCAAGGGAAAGTGGAAGAAATCCTACTTAAGATGGGAGCCATGCTTTTAAATGTCTCTTAAATATTTTTTAATTATAGTTGGAATTATTTCTACACATACACATACTTCAGCAACTTTTCCAGATACTTCTAATTACAATTCAAGGCTCTTCTTTCTATCCATTATCCCCCAAAAAACCTATCCACTGTAAATATCTAAAATAATACTTACATTTATCTGAAATTTATCCCCTAGTATCAACACTTGTATGAATAGGAAAAAAGAACTTGAGTTGCTGGAAGTAGTGGTGAAGTAGGACCTTGCTGCCATGCTAGTTTCGGGTCACTGAGGCTGTTCTGTTCACTTATCCTCAGGGGTGAAAAATCTCATTTCATGGACTTCTTTCAAATTCTAGAAATGAACTGAACTCCTGCAAGCTACTACACCACCCAGCAGACTTTGTAACATATTAAATATGACCTATTCATATTGCTTGGCACTTAGCGTTAGCTGACTTGCTTCTTACTCTATGAAGGCACAAAATTTTGAACAAAGTTAACCAGTAGGTCATTGTCATTGCTAAAATTCATGTAGTATGGACAGTATGTTTCCCGAGCTGTTGAATGCCATCACTGAGGGACATGTGGAGGCTGCCAGTACCAGCAACTGATGTCATGTGCAGGTACCAAGAAACAGTCATCAATGTGGCATCCATTTCCTGCTGTAATTTGCAGTGGATGGGTACAACAGTTAAACAATCTCAAGAGAATTGAGATGGAAGTACTTTTTTGTCATTATGTCATTTGTGTCATTATGATACATGAAAAATATGCAGTCTGGGCCTCACTTGATGCACCATTAATATTACTATTAGTTGTACTATACTTTTGCCTGAAGCCTTGTCCCCCGAACCCAAATAATTCTCCATTACAATAGGCACAGTATAAACATGTAACTTAATGGACCTCAAACAAGGAGGAGTCAGTTGAATAAAGGAAAACAAAACCCAAAACAACACAAAGATTATTTTTAAAATTCCCTTGTTGTTTCATTGTTCTTCCTCTTAGAGATTAGCTTCTCCACAGACCCTTAAAACTAGCAAAGGCAATGAAATTTGTAAGAACTTGCTCCAGGAGTCTTAATTCTCTGGGGAAATCTTCCATTTGAATGCTATTCTATCACACTTTGAGAAAGGTTATTTTTAAAAGCAAGTCTTGTAATTTGCAAGCTTCCTTTTTCTAATGGCATCTATTCAGATATTATTCTCTCTAGTTACCATTATCCTCATCAATCTAGGTTTTCTACTTGGCTTCTCTGTTTGTTACCTAATAGCCAAGACAAGAAGGAAAATAATTTCTTAACTCTAGCGACGATAACAGACACGTAACATCTCAACCATATTGAATTGCGTAAGTAGCCAAATAATGCATCCCTATCCAAATAGTCCTAAATATTGCTAAAGATTTAATTTAAACGGATTCAAGCTTATTTCTCCTTCTTTAGCAAAGTCTCTCTAGAACCAGCAGTCCATGTCCTGGTAATTTTTTGTTTGAAATAATGTATGTCTTGATGCTAATATCGTTCAAAAACTGCTTGACCAAAATGGCTTGCAAGCAGGCTTAGAATTCGCTTCACACATTCTGAAGCTGTAACATTCTGACATATTAGTTCAGTTGGGTTCTGAATGGTTCACCAGTCTTCATTTTCCAGCGACTCGATGTTTATGGCATGTGCTCAATTGTTTTAAGGCATGACTAAAAAGTGTAAAACTGGTCTATGAAATCACTAGTCCAGAAAAAATTCTCTGCTCTGTTGAATTCAATAAGCAGTATGTATATTCACTTTCTTTGTCTATTAGGGTTTTTTTTTAACCTTTTGAGTGTTTCAGAATTGTAGGGTTGGAAGAAGTACTTACTCAGAAATATCAATTTTCTCTATGCAAACTTTATAGCACAGAAAATACTCTTTTGTTTTATGTGAAAATGTGGATCTCTACAATAATTACAGCTTTGCAGAGCAAACCACAAAATTGTACCTACTTCCTCAAGACTACTGAGAAAGGGAGAAAGAAAGGGAAAACACACTGTCTCTGTAGGCAGCATCCTGTAGTAGGGAAAACTAAAACTGAACAGAGCACTGTAATTTGGAGTTTTGAGGACAAATGGACATTACAAGTCTGTTTCCCTAGAATCACACATGCAAAAATACCTTTTCTTCATGGGCTTCTTCAATCTGTACATCATGAAAGCACACCGAAATAAATCTTTGAAATAACATTCCCCCTTTGGATGTTGACATTTTTTTCAAATAATCTGTTTTTCTTAATGATGAGAGAGGTACAAACTTTAAGAAAACCAGCAGATGTTTATGGCCATTTTAAAGTAATTGTATTGACTGTATCCTATTGAATTGATGAATTGTATCCATTAGAATTCTCCTGTCTAACATTGTCTTGGCTGAAATTTTCTGTAGTGGCAAATACCTGATCATTTAAGTAACTTTTAAAGTGAGATCAAGCGAAATATGTCAGATTCCCTTTTTGACCTCAGCTCTCCCTGGTTTTAAGGAAGACATAAAATAAAAATAATAATAAAAAAGAGTGACTTTGTGTGGGTTGTGAGCTTTTTCTAAAAAAGCTGCCTTTCAGTTGTATTAAAAGTATCAAAATTGACTAAAAGGAAAAATAGGTTTTCTCATCGTGATAGGTTAAAAAAAAGTTGAAGGCAAATGCATTTTCAGTTTCAGTACAGGTAGAAAGTACGATGTCTAGTTTTACACAGCTCTGCTAAGCAGGTATGTATGCATCACTAAAAAAGGTGTCTAATATTCCACAGATGGCAGTTACTTCCAGAGGAATGGCTAGGGACTTAATTAAAAGGCTGAGAGTTAGCAAACTAAAATGCTGGAGAAGCACATGAAAAATCTATACATTATGCAAGAGACTCTATAGAATATTTAGGAAGCTAAAAATGTCTCTAAATTTTACCTTCATTTCTTCACAAAAGTTTACTGTAAAATAAAGCTTAGTTATCCTATATTTAAAATTATAGTTTAGCTAACTGAACCTACTACACAACAAAGCAAAATATATTTGACTGCACAATATTGATTTCACATGAAAGTACATCAGTTAGTGAAATGCAAAAACCAATAAAGCATCACCCCTGGCTGGGATAGATATCTCTAGACACAATTTATTTTTACATTTAAACCAATTATTGGGCTTGTTGCATTTAAAAATGGGCACCATATATCCTTAGAAGGACTTCTTTATTCAATCAAATCAATTGCATTGATCTCCATATTCCATATTAAACACCAATCTTAAATTAAAGCTGACACATTATGAAGGCCACAGTACAAGTTTCTAAGCAGAAATAAATTCTACAAGGCTTTCTTTGTGTGTTTTTATGCCCAAACATGAATACAAATATTGATTACATTTTAACACACAATTTGTAAGCTATTTCAAATTTTATTTCTTACTAAAATTTGTTCAATAATAATACAAACTAACAGAAACAGAATGGTCCCTGAACTTCCTCCTGTTGCACTGGAATATGACAATGGAATGCAGAACAAAAATAGATCCTTAGCCATAATTGTTGATGAAGAGTCTATGAACAAAAGGATGTACAACTAATCTACTACTTGTTGAAACGCAGATTTAGGGACAAGATTTGTTTCCTTTGTGGGTGTTATTCAAAAAAGTTAACATCTGCCATGAACCTGATCAAGCTGTTTTCAAACAGCAAGACTAAACTCAGAAGGGCCATTTGTGTAGACAGAGCTATTATGTGTGTATGTGTAGGTCTGATGCTAAGTATTCTCTTGGTAAAAGTCTTGGTCTGCTGAAGACAGTGGCGACGCTCTAATTTTTGTACAAAGAGGCCAGTCTGTATTTATCCAGCTGCCTTTACCACTTATTGCATCACCTCTCCATGCCTGGTAGATAAAAAACTGTGCCGCCTGGAAGACACTTCTCTCCAGTTCATCAATTTCCCAGCTTTTAAAGCTCTATTGACACTGTTTGTACTTCGTAACTTCTCTCTCCCAATAGTTTTCAATTAGCTTTTGATCAACCCTCTGAATCTTTCTGGAGTTTACATCGAGTTTGCATAAAAGTAAAATGGAAGAGTCCAGACTTTAGAAATATTATCAAATATTCAAAATATTCGCCATCCTTTTAACACTTCTCTTTCTCTTCATATTGCCATGTGCATACCTTGCAGTCAAAGGAACAGCATAAGAACCAAGGAGGGAATTTGTCAAATACTCCAAATAGCTGCACATCACTACAGATTATGACTGCTTGGATTTAGGGAACATTTTTTTGGCTGAGGAAACATTCCAATGGGATAGATTAATCTATGTAAACCACACAGCTCAGCTGAAACTGCTGTTCAGCATTCTAAATTGCCACCTTCGTCTTCTTTCAGCACAAAAATGTGCATTTCTTCCTATAATAAAGATATTTTATAATAGCAATAAGGCAACTCCAGGGTGTGCGGTTATCACGAGATAATCGTACCCTGGAGGGATTGCAGATACTTGGCTGTGCCTCATAACACCCCATGTGTGTGTTTATCTCATGATAACCCTACTCTCTTTTGTATCTTATTGCCTAATTATCCTCTGCTAATGCAAAATACTAATTTTTTGTCTGAAACAATATGTGCAAGAATGCATTGCTAACAATCACTGGAGGACATTGACAAACAATGCTATCACTACTTTGTACTCTCTTCCAGTCAGAAATTTACATAAAGAACCAACTTTGGATATTTTTTTCTAAACCAGTTCAAATCCTTTCAGACAACATCAACTAAAATATTGGAAGCAGGCCAAGTAAATATCTATAAAAATTCTATGTATATTCTTACAGTGATTTATATGGGTTTACTTATATAAAATACCAAACCTCTTTCTTGTGTTTTTACATCTCTTTATGTTTCTAATTCTAACATGCAGAGTATAGTTTGATGACTGTTGCTTATGGACTCTGAAGCTACTCCATTTACGTCCCAGGATCACCCATCTGATATTTATTTGAGGATACCAGGTTTTTTTGTTGATGTGCATATAGGAAGCAATACCTACATTTTAGATGACATTAGGAGATATTTAGAGAAAGATTGTGGTCATCTGTTAAGCCAATTAAACTTTTTTTTTGCTTCATGCAACAAACCTAAGTTAAAATATCTGTTTTCCATTGATGTTGAAATTTGAGATACAAAATACAGATAATGTCCAATAACACCTCAGCTGAATAAATGTCATAAAAAACACAACCAATCATGATCCATGGAAAATAAACAAACTAAAAAGTGAGTTTCGGTTTTTAACTGATAGACTCATTCTGCAATTTAAATTTTGAACTTTATAATACATTGTAAAAGCTAACCTAACACATGAAAATGGTATGTGTAAGAATTGTCTTTTTCCTTTAATAAAAGCTGTATAGATTGAAAATTGGTTATTGATCAAATGATAATCTGACATATTAAGATGACATCAAACTGCATCAAAAGTAGTGGAGAAAATATTATCAAAATACATAGTGATAGGTTAATCCTAGAGTTTAAATTGTGCAGATTTCATCATTCTACAATAAAAATATTAATGAATATTTATTAAGCATATTGTTTTCAGGTATGAAAACACTATATGTGTTTTAACTAATTTAAACTAATTTAAAAATTTAAAAATGGTGAGTTTTTTCCATGGGTGATGTTAACAGAATACAAAAAGAAACCTATAGACTATTCAGTAATGACAAGTAATTACAACACAATTTTTTATTTAAACAAAAATAAGAGAAGACAAAAAGTAAATTATTTTTGAGAGAAATACATATAATATAATAAAAACACAATAACAAATGCAATCATCAGAATTAAAAATGTAAGATTTCATATATCTATCATATATGTGTGTGTGTTTGTTTAATATCTATGTAAGTACAGAAAAATATTTGATGTTCATCCTGGATTTTGTAGGATACCATTCTTTTCCATACTGTTTACATTGAACAAAATTCTACTTTTAATAGCACCACCTGAGTAATCTGCAGGCTTTGGCCTCTTTTTCCTTTGTTGTGAGCTACAGTTAATGAAATCAAGATTTTTCCTCTTAGAATATCTATTTATACATGCTGTTTCTATGTAAAATGCTTTCATGTTCACTGTCCTCCCACTCACCCAGCTCTTCTGAAAAGCACGCATGTTTATCTCTCTTAACATTGCTTACAGATCTCATTTCTCAGTCCTTTGATTATTTTAGATGGCCTTCTCTAAATTCCAGTTTCATGGTGCCAATGGAAGAGAATTGCCTTAATACAGTTCTTCTTAGAAGTTGCTAGCTCTGCTGCTGTCTTGCCTGTGGCATTCCTGGCAGCGCTTACCACTGTACATTCTTGGAAAAGGAATCAAGGGGCATATTCCCAATCAACATATACCAAAAGAATTATAAGAAAATACCACCAATACAGGATGATGCTGATATGCAAAACCCACACCAATCACAGCAGCTGCTGTTTTAGAACAAAGATTTGAGCTCACAATTTCTTTATCTTAATAGAAAAGGACCTATAAAATTATGTGAGGTACAAAGAGGCTCGGAGAGAAAGCTACATGCACTAATATTAACAGGATTTTCCCCTACAGTGACCACAATGCCCTTACTATTGTCATTATTATTAACAAATCCTTGAACTGAGGTGAATGTGCTACTGTGATGTCCTTCATAAGACATAGAAAGAGCTATCCCTGTCTTAAATTCTCTCTTTTTACTATTTATGTCATTAAAATTCATCTTAATCTTCAAATTGGGCATCAATTTCCCAGCAGTAACAGAAATTACTCCAGATAACCAGACAAAAAAGCTTTGTGCACTAGAACATGGTAGGAAATCTACCTGAGATCTTCTTGATCAAATGGCAACTGAGAAGAATTGGACTGCAGTTACTGCAGCCAGGTTTTCATCTGTTGTATCAGCTTTCCCGGAGAATTTTGCTAGCCTTAACCTTGAGACACACCTTATCAACAGACTCCAGGACTGCTCTTCCTCCGTAGAAACAGCCGTCCTCCTGCCATATTAGCATTATCCTTCAGCTAACATTTAAATATAACCAAATGTAAATAGTCCGCCAAGTTCCTGAGAAAATGTTTATCATTAAAACTTTATCATGTGTATTAAGAAAATAATTTTGGATAAGAAATATTTTACTTCAAATAATATTATAATGGATGTAATTTTATTTCAACATCAACAAAGATCTAACATGACTATTCCTCATCTAGGCTTCTGGGGAGAACATATGATGTAATAAAGTCACTTATAATTATTTGTAATGGAGAAGCCCTGTTTTGACACGTCATTGTCTATGGTCTTTTTTAGTTCAGTAGAGTAATGGATATATTAAGGGTAATGCTATATATTATTTTTCCTTGATCAAACAAGTCCTTGTTGCTTTATGCTGAATTAAACCAAAGACTAAATAATCTTTCATACTAAAAGCTAAAAGACAGCACTCTGGATTCTGGTTCCAGTTCTTCTCTCGGTTATGAGTTTTGTGTTAAAAAGCTATTGAATTAAAACCAAACCAAATAAAACAAACTTATCATTAGGTAATAAGTATGCTGACTTCACTGCTGCTGATGCAGGCCCCTGGGTCGGTTGAGCCAGCACTCTGGCTAGTGTCATAAGTGAATTTTAGATAGGAGGCAGACAAGAACGCTATTTCTGACACAAGCCAGGATGCTCTTGGCCTTCTTGGCCACCTGGGCACACTGCTGGCTTATATTCAGTCAGCTGTCGACCAACACTCCCAGGTCCTTTTCCACTGGACAGCTCTCCATCCACTCTTCCCCAAGCCTGGGGGATTTGATGCAGATCCCTCTGCAGAGCCTTCCTACCCTCAGGCACATCAACACTCCCGCCCAACTTGGTGTCATATGCAAACTTACTGAGGGTGCACTCTATCCCCCTCATCCAGATCATTGACAGATATTAAACAGAACTGGTCCCAATACTGAGCTCTGGCTCACACCCCTTGTGACTGGATGCCAACTGATTTAACTCCATTCACCACAACCTTTTGGGCCCAACCATCCAGCCAGTTTTCATGCAGCAAAGCGTACACCCATCAAAGCCATGAGACTTGTTAAATTTCATTCCATTAATCACAGTACAGTTCTCCAATCCATCTAGATCCCTCTGCAAGGCCTCAAGTTCCTCAAGAGAGTGAACACCACCTCCCAATTTGGTATCAGCAGCAGATTTGCTAATTAAACATTTTTCTCACTTGCATTTGTCATTAAAATATCACTAACTTTTTTGCCATAGAAAATTTTTATGGGTTCTTTATTAAATTCTCTGGGGTTTGTTTCTTCTGGACATTGTTGTTTGGAAATGTAGTATATTGGTTCAATTTTTCTCTTATTCAAAATCTCTGTTCATTGAAAAGTGAAGCCAGGAAATGATAGAAGATCAGATCTCATAAGCTATAAACAAGACTAAAGAAAGTAGCTGTCTTCAGGGAATGATGTGAAATTGTCAAGGCAATGAGATATATCTCATAACAATTTTAACTGATAGGATTTGCACGCCTAATGAGAGTTTACTGTCTTCCCGACTACTGATAAAGCCCGTTTATAGCTGCAATACAGGTCCCCCATTTACACTGATCAACTAATGTTGATGATCGAGACCTCAATATCAAAGGTCAAAGAAAATTCTGATTACAGTTTAAATCTGATACAAACAATGGCGGAAAGCAAGTCACAGGTTCTGATGGACTGATAGACACCTGAAAAGGCAAATTGAACTGTGTGTAAAAAATATAATAAATATTACATTTGAAGATTAGCATTTCTAGTCATCATCAAGTAACCTTCTGTGTGTATAAGTTCCCTGTAGAAATGAAAATTGAATTACATTCTACCCAGACTTCACCTGTGAATATTATTTTTAAACTAGGATCTCTTTAAGTTGAGGCAATTAGAATATCTTTTCACCCTACAAACTTAAAAATATCCATTTAAAATGGTGGTATGATATGCCTCAATAGGGGTACTGGCAAAACGTATAGACCCAAAAGCTTCAGTGCCACAGAACACAAACAACTATACTTTTGGGTGGCATCAGTGACTGAACTTTAAAACAAACGGTTGGTCCTCCTGTACCAGACAGATTTAGGAAACTCCTGTCCCAGTTTTAAAAAGATTACTTAAAAAGATCAAGATATTTTTACTAATGTCCTTCAAAATACGAAACTCTAAAATTTAACTTAGCTGAATGCTGACATGTGCTTAGCATCTTGCAACAGTAAAGACAGAAAAAGAGATACCTAAAGCTGACTCAGATTTTCCAAGAATGGCTTTTCAGTTTGCATTTTCTCCCTTAAGTCTAAAGTAAATCTACACTCCCCTTAAGAACGTTGATTCAGCTTCAGAATGGACAGGATTTTCTCCTATATTCTGTTACCTTCATATATATTGACTATGTTGGCTTTATTTCAGCAAAGCATTCAAGCATATACGTAAATTCATTCCTTCCCAAAATATATTTAACTTTGTGCTTAACTTTAAACATAACCTTATTCTGCATTTCCTTCAGTGAAATATAAGCACTTGCTGAGGTACTTTTGGGGAAGGAAGATCAGGTTAAGGTACTGTTGGCCGTAATGAGAGATTAAAATCAAGGCTTTAACTAGGTTTTAAGAAATGAAAGGCAACATTGTTTCTGAAAGGAATGACGGACTCCAAAACCAAATTTGCCCTGGACGTTGTAATACCAATACTTTGCTTTTTATACCCAAAGGAAGAAAACTCAGACTGCTAAGTAAATACTAATAAATTAAGACTAAACTAATATTATGGAGCTAGCACTAAGAAATTCCATTCTGCACTGCAAGAGCTGTAATTCTGGATAAAATTTGGTCTTTTCTACATGTGTGGCTCCCAATTCTGCCAGTATCATAAATATTCAGGATCTTGATTTATTCTTTTATTAATATTTGTTATGAATGCTTCCACTCACATTTTCATCCTACATTGCTATTAGAATCAACACAGAGACTGGATATATTTTTCAATAGAGTTGCATACACGTGGTACACAAATGCCCACATTTTTCATCACTGTTCCTACTCACACTTCAAAATGCAGACTTGCTTACCTCCAGAGATTGCCAGAGAGCTTAGATTCTTGTAAATGCATGATTTTCACAGTGGATATCCTGAAAAAATCGAAGTTCGTAGAAATCACAGGACTGCTATGATTCCTCGACGAGGTGCAGCAGAACCGTGTTCCTCTGAGTGAAAAGTGATTCCCAGTGAGACAAATACAGCCTCAGAATAACAAAACCAATACTACAGTAAAAAAAAACCAAAACAAACAAAAACCCTAACCAAACCAACACCGAAAACAAAACTAAAAGCACTACAGCAGAGGCCTCTAAAGGTTATGTTAGAAACTGATTTTCATATTACTTGGGAGAAAAGAAATAAAATTTATTCTGCACAACACTGCCATTTATAATTTTTTAGTAAGTAAATGAGTGGTCAAAGAGAAACAGGCAGAGCATTTCTGCCCATCTGCTCTCTGCTCCACTGGCCTTTACTAACCAGAGTGGAACCAGGTGTTTAGATGAAAAGACAGAATGAGAAGGTCTACATAGGGAGTGGGATCCAAACACATTGAAAGGGGATTTCTGTTCCAAATTAAACTCCGTAGTTAGAGAAAAATATTTTAAAACATTTTTCAATATACGGACATTTCCTTTAAGGCCTAGGTTTCATTGGGCTCGCAATACTGGAGAAATAGTCTTAAGGTAGCATGCTGAATTTTTTCTGTGGTATTCGGTGTCTGGAACGACCTTCTAAACATTGAAAAGGTTTCAGTTCAGTGTCTAGAAGCAGCATCCTTTCTTTCCATACAACAACTACACCACAACTTGAACTGGTCAGTAATAAAGCTAGTTGGGCTTCCAAGCATAAGACTATTTTTGGCCTCTTTCCTTGAAAAAAGTTATTGCTCTTGCTTCTTGCTATGTTACATTAAGAAACAGATCTTGCTATTTCATAATTTATGTTTAAAAGCTTCATCCGATTTTGCACACTAAAAAGTAATGCATCCTTTTTTATCTAGCAATTGTTGATGTGTGATTTCAAATCATGTAGCTGAGAGAGTCACATAGTCTGCATGATAGTCACACATCCCTGAACACAGTTGCAGCTATTTTCTACATAGAAGTCTCCAAAATGGGATGTGCTTTTATCAGTAAAGTGAGATTTAATACACGTCTGCTTTAGAAAAAAGAGTTGAAAAAAAACCCTAACAACCTTCTCTTGAGCAGTGCAAACCCATTTGCATCCTTAATTTCTGTGATTTCATTTCTTTAACATGAATTTTTCAGAGGAGTTTAATAAATTAAAAGATAAACTGTTATGACTGAGATTACTACCCAACAGAAAAAGAACGTGAGTTGTGCTCTAATCCCAGTGGAAAACCTTGTTTAAGTGATGAAACCCTTGCAGTGGAAATCTTGGAAATCTCAGTGGGTGGAATCTCTCATTGTCAGAACTTTCAATAAAAGAGCAGCTGCAGATACTGAAAGCATTAAATAAAAATTACCAACAAGCTGTCTTACCTGTGTGCACTCGACAGAAAGGAAGGGCAAACATGAGCAGGTAGTGCTTGTACATCAGTCAAAACTCTGACAGCTACCGTGTAACATCTGACAACACTGACATGTGCTGTACTCCCTAAGATATTCCTCTAACTGAACCATAAAAAGACAAATAAATTAGTAATAGTACCTTGCCTGTCAATGTCCTTTCTTGCAGACTTCTCACGCTGTTGATTAGCATTGTTTGAAGTGATTCATCAATACATTTACTTTCTGAGGAAGAAAAAAAAAAGCTCACTGAATTATTTTATTACTTTTAAAAGATCCAGCAAAATAAGGAGCACCTGATTCTTCATGATCACTTATTCATTTCTAGGAAAAGGACAGACAAAAATCAGCATAATGCTTCCCTACTAGTCAAATATTACAGATCGGATTTTGTCTCCAGTCTGCTGCGTTGCAAACGAAGCTTTCTTAACCAAACCAACATTCCTGTATAAGGAAGCAATCAGATGGTCAGCCACCACCTGCCGGATTTTGTACACATGCCTGCTCCACATTAAGCCAAAATAACATTTTTTCATATTTTTTTTTTTTTTTAGAAATTAAATACACCTGTTAGTGACTTTTTTCTTAGTCGATCTTTTAGCAGCTTGAGGCATAATTGTTGTGAAAAAAAAGGTGACTTAGCCCTGAGTGCACTAATGAGCATTAATGGTCCTGACAAGCCTCACCCAAAGCCTCCACCCCCAGCCCAGCCCAGCCCATGGGCTCCATCTGACCTCAGCTGTGGGCCATGCCAACCAGAGAAAAGGAAACCTGTGCAAGTAAGCGAAACGTTTTTACAAGTCTTTACGCTTTAATTGACATTTAATTTTGGTGGGAAATACAACTGAATAATACGCATTGTATTCAAGGTAAAGTTTGTCTTTAGAAAAAAAAATAATAAGAAGAAAAAAGGCCCTGAAGGGGTTGGTGTTTTCTCAGGGTGTCTGTAAACAGGCAGATGCAGCCTTTCATACAGGCTGTAGTACTAAAAATATAGTTTATTGATTAAAAAATTATAGCTGGAAATTAGGTGGTCCAAGCTTGACTTTCAGCATGTAATACAGGGATTGTGTCCTGGAATTGACATAAGGCATATTATACATGCACGGTTTACAGACATCCAGTTCTTACCTATGTTTTATATCTGTATATTATGCAATGGCTCCAAGACAACAGAAAAAAACCTCAAAAACTAGTCTGATCTGTTGTCAAAGACATTGTGTCCACATGTCTTTGCTCTACTCAGAGAGCATCACACAAAGGCAATTTTTTTCCCCTCTTTTTTTTTTTTTTTTAATGATCAAGTTCTCCAACATGTATTTGTATGGCATTTCAATTCTTTTGCTTCTATCATATATGTGGTCTCTGTTACATACCATCCAGTTTAATAACAATTCAAGACACATAACCAGCTTTCTGCTTTCAGTTTTTCTGCCAATCCCTGGACTACATTATCATAATTGGACAAACCAAATAATCCTGATCTTCCTGGCTTATACAGAAGAGAAAATACTCGATTTTATGGTGTCTTCTATTTTTCTTCTGTTCTTTTATGGCTTACAGTATCAACCTAAGGAATAGAAAATGTCATCACTGAGATTTGCTTGTGACATAGATGCCTGACCACCATTGCAGAATTCTGCATCATTGTGCTCCACTACTTAACTAGTGTGTCCTGGAAACCCAACTTTTCTCATCACTGACAAACATAATTCCATATAGCATAATAAGGTGGAAAATTGTTTAGTCTTTCCACTGTGTTATGGAATGCTGCTTATATATTTAAGGTGTTGTGCCACTATTTAGTAAGACATTATGTAAGCAAAGTTTATTGAATCATTGCCTGACTTTCTGAAGTCTTGGCATTTCCTGTCTAGGTCAAGACTGTATATATTATCTTTACAGAATCTGCATGGAGTCACACTAAAACCACTGAAGTAATAGAATATTATACTAATCACTGAAAACAGGAATGTCACAGTAAGAAAATAGAGTTACTTGTTTATAGTCTCAAAGAAATCGTATGTGCACACGACTGTGATTTACATGCCTTCTGTTTCACAGTCATGTATAGCTAACAATTCTACAGCCACAGCACAAAAACTGCATAACTTGTTCTTATCCACACTTAGTTGCTTAAAAGCAGGATGCAATGCACGCTTATGTTTTTCCTTGATTTAAATTCAGTGAGAGCATTCATTTGTTCTCTGGAATTAGGAAGTGTTCCCAGGTTTCCTAGTCATAGTCAGCCTGCGTATCTTGTTCTTTCTCAGCTGACGTATAAATGCTGCTCTCGGACGGTTACAATACCAGGTTTTAAAAATTTCTCATTATTAAAAATTGGTTAGCACAATAAGAAAAATGAACTGGAAGAACAAGGGAAATACACTCACTTAGCCATCACAATGCCATTTTAGAAACTTTTAAAACTTTATTTTCAGATTATTCTGGACTGCTTGTATTAGTGAGCCCTAATCTTTCACTGCCTTGTCTTACCCATATGATTTCTGAAGATAATATATTAGCATCTAAAAATCCCTCCAGGCTTACCTCACTTGAACTCTCTTAAATTTATGATGAATTTCCCACTGAGTAGCTATCTGCTTCCAGCAGCCTCTGAGTGTCAGTCTTATTTTTTAGGGAACTTATTTTCTTTCCAGCTATTATAGGATCTTATATACTCATTAACTCTCAATTAGTTTGGGCTTTCTTCAGGTTAGTTAATGCAGAAGAAATTCTTTATTTTGAATATAGATAAAACCTTAATAATGACTCACTTATTCTTTATGCATTTAATAAAATTTTGTACATCTTAGAACTACGGGAAAGTCTAAATCTCCTGATTTGTCAAAGAAGTGTAGAAAAAAAATCATAAGTATCATTCTGATTTTCTGGATGGTTTAGGTCATAGGCATTTATAAATTGGAAAGTTTTGAAAGCCATTTAGTTATTTATACTAAGAAGTATTGATATGTAAAAATGGGTTCTCATTTCAAAGAAGCAGTGTTGAGGGATTTCACACACCAACCTTACAATCAGCACTTACAATTTATTCTTTCAGTCTTTACACAGTTCTAAATAAGGAATTTATGTAAACCAAAATAAACACAAAAAATCCCAAACACATGTATGCACATGTGTAAGAAATTCATTCAAGCCTACCTACTAAGCATGAAACACAACTATTTCATAGTTGAAAGTGGAAGCTAAAGAGAACAGACATACTGTTGTGGTTAAATGGCTAAACAAGGTTTACACCCCTGCTCTTCACTTGTAATTGGGGTTAGAAAGCATACTTTATGTTACAGTCCTATCAGAAGGATACATTATAAGTTCTTGTTGAAAGGCGCTCCTTGTAAACGGTGCAAAAAGTGTAAACCTTTTCACCATGAGATGTTCATGTCACAATGTTTTATAACCTGAACGCTGCACAAGACAACATGTATATGGCCTTTCTAAAGTCCTTGATTTAAAAGGTTGCTTCTCCTTGGAGCAATCTTTCAATATTGTGATATTTCATGTAAAGTTTTTGAGAATGTTGAAATTATTTTACTTAAGAATTAAGGCAATCATGACAATATTTTATGAGTGGATATGCGGTATGTATGGAGCAGTATGGCAATCTATGTTTCATTGCTTAGAGAGAATGGGCTTCATATATCTTACTTGAACCCATATCATGGGATTTTGCACGCCATGCAAACAAAGCAAAAGACACCTTCAAGTCAGTCAGTCATCCCTCTTACCTAGATAGAGGGTAAGGTGCAGCAGGACTCAAAGAGAAAAATGAAGTACTCATCAAAGTTGAAATATAAGTTCTGTTTCTTTGCCAGACAGATAATGCAGCTGTAAAAATTCTTGGTCAGCTAGCAGCTGTAAAGAATATAATGCATAATAATATGTCAGTAATATTTACTTTAGAAAGTGACTTTATGATTGGGCATTAAGTACAAGTGGTGTTCTCTTCAACTCCTGAATATGATGACAATTCCAGAGAATAACTAAATCCAAAGGATGATAAATTAAACATTGCACTCATTATGAAGAAAGAGTAATTTTTAATGCCAATAACAAACAAAAAAGATTTGAGAGAGGAGGAAAGATGAAAACCAGAAAGACTGGAAAACTCAATTGTTTTTACCTAATGTAAGATTTTGCTTCCCATTTTTATAAAGATCACGCTCAGGAAATTGCTTGAAAATCAATTCCAACAACTTGCTCTGTTTATCCCTTCTATGAAGCTCTGTTTTATTTTATGAAGCACTGTTGTTTAGCTAATAAAATTTAACATTAGAGATTAGTCACTTGTGAAGTACTTTTAATGACCCTGAGGTTTCTTTGGGTGGTAATGGAGGCTACCCACTGTATCATGAAACTTGTGTAAATTTAATTAAAACACAAATACGTCACAGGGCCAGTTCTATGAAGGTGGAGCTCCTTGTGCTTCATACCTCTTATAAAGAACTTGTGGATTCACACCAGAAAGAAAGCGAAAAAAAATACAGTCATTTATGTTCACCATTGCAAATTCATCCATGAGATATCTATTGGCATGGGTAACTAAGAAGGGAATTTGGTTCTGATAGTATAGCTTTGCCCCCAGAATAAAACCAGATTTTCTCTGATTCATTTCTGTTGTAAAAATATGCATGTTTCGGGAAGAATTCAGAACAATTTTGGAAATAAGGATTCTACTAGGAGATATAAATCCTAATGAAACTGCTTGTGGGCATGCAGATATTTCTATGGTTTATTTCTTTGGTACTTTCAAAATCAAATGAGGATGAGTTCTCCTTATTGAGGCTTCCATTTCTTTATTGTTAAAAAGAATGAAATGTTTGCTAGTCCCTTTAGAATAGATTTAAGGCAGAAGTGGAACTGGTTTTTACTTTATATGTGTCTTTGTAAGAAAACCTTAGAATCATAGAATCATAGAATCATAGGGTTGGAAGGGACCTTAGTAGATCATCTAGTCCAACCCCCTGCCAGAGCAGGGCCACCTTAGAGCAGGTTACACAGGAACGCGTCCAGGCGGGTTTTGAATGTCTCCAGAGACGGAGACTCCACCACCTCCCTGGGCAGCTTGTTCCAGTGCTCTGCCACCCTCACTTATATCTGCCACCCTTACTTATATCTGACTGAAAATCTGTAAGAAAACCTTACTTATATCTGCCACCCTTACTTATATCTGACTGAAAATCTGTAAGAAAACCTTACTTATATCTGACTGAAAATCAAGGACCATTAAATCTTGGTCTGAATGTCCTGGACCTCTGTCACCTCTTCCTAAATGTAGGAAAGACAAATCAAACAGACCTCTCCACTATCATCTAATAATATCAAGGATGTGGACTACTACTTGGGAAAATAAATGTTTTTCTTCACCATTGTCTCAACAGTTCAAAAGAGGTGTAGCTGTCCACTTGTTCCCCATTCAGTCACACTCTAGTGCTAGAGCAACACCATGCCATTTCAGTGTGGACCTGTTCGGCTTCCTGTGGGCCACGGCTTAGGCCCTCTCCTTAATCCTCGGAACCTGCTGTTTGTCATGAACAGCCAGACAACAAAACTTTAAGGGAGAAACTAAGAGTTCAAGACTTTCAGCCCTGCAAGCTGGGATTTTTCACATGACTCGGGGTTTCCCCTGAAAATACACTTGACATGTTGACAAAGTTCTGGGCTCTGAGGGTTTATCCTAGTATGAGTTGAAAAGGTCATTTTCATTGGCTGAATCCTTGCAATTCTAGATAATTTTTAGCAGTAAGACTGTTACTGGGTTTTGTCCAGAATAAAATGCTGTGTGATATTGCAGTTGCCTTAGTAACCATAATTATGAATAATAATTTTTAGCACTTTTTAATGGAGATTTCTGTACATCTTATGCATTAATTAAGCATCAAACACCTATGTATCTGAGGCTATCACTAGCAGATGAAAAAATTGAAGCAGTGAGGCCTAGATTCACCCCTTTTAAATATCAGTGCAATCATTTAGGTGAAAAACATGTTACAGACAGTGGGGAAGTGGGTTGTTCCGGAAGGCAATTCAGTCCTTAACTGGCATGAACTGCAGTTATGTGCTTCAAAAGTTAGGCAGGATGATATTGGGTACTAAAGATTAGGTCACTTAACTTTCCTCTAATTCTCAAAACACTACAGTAGATGTGCTGCTAATCTAATTGGCTAATCTAATATAATTGCCCGCCTTTTTCATCCACAGATCATTCACATGGAGGAAAAAGATGCAAATATGGGTGGGACAGTCCTATCAAAGCTCAGACTTCCACTCTGAAGTCAAGATGTATTTTAATGGTTGCCTCCCCAGCCACAAATTTGTAGAATCTAAAATGACAATACATCTGGTAAGGAAAGGTAAATCCCTCTTTACATCTAAAACTAATACCTAAGCAGCAAAAATAATTTTAAAAAGGCCTTTTTAATTATTCTCCATAGTAACCTTTTCTTTTAGGATCACCATATGTACCCCATTACCCAGTGATCTCACTTTAAATTTGTATGGCACATTAGGGCCTTATTGTTCTGGATTGCAAAGGGATGCATTAAAATGCCAGGTATTTTGCTATTTATGTTTCCTTGGTAGTTAAAAAAAAACCAAAACAACACACCATGTCATTAACAGTGATTAGGACTAAGGTCACCTTTTAATTTTAAGAAACCAAATAAAAGCATCAGAAAGCTAATAAAATGCAGCTCAGAAGTGTCACTGGATAGAAGTTTGTGGAGAGAAAGCTGCAAAATTCAGACTTGTTCTCTGATGACATCATAACATGAATTAAATGATCAGTACTAAGGCAATACTAGAAATACTGTCTTCTGTTTGTCATTAAGTTCCTTCATCTTCCACTTAATTTGCAATTATAGGCTTTAATATCTGACATTAGCTACGATTTTGGTCAATCTATGTAACACCACTACTTGAAGATAAGGTCCCCAGGTTAATCAGCTGGAAATCATTCCTGGAAGTTCCAGCTAATCAAATTTGTACATGCAATCCAGTGAGTATATTGCCACAGTAAGTTTTAGAACAGATGTCTTATGCTACAGAAGGCCCTTTATAGTAGAATTTAAATCCCCCTTGTTCAGTAATGACATAGGTTATTAAAACACACTTTTTTTGGGTGACCTAATTAAAGCATTCTATCACAAACAATCAAAGCAGCCACCCTGCCACTGATGAGGTTTTCCAACCTCTAAATGCAACCCTGATGAAAGCACAGCGTGAAGAATGGATAAAATTATGATATCTGCTGAGAAATTAGCCTTGAGCACTTGTTAATAAAGGCAAATAGGATTTCACACACCAACATGTAAACTTCCTAAGTCTGGATTCTCTTTTATTGCCTTTTGCAGCAGGTAGACTGTTATAATTATCACCCTGGTATTATTGTTAAGACTTTTTAGTGATAGGAAGCCTAGGAGTTAGACCACGGGCTCTTACTAGCCTAGTTCTCTGCCTCCTGAGTAAGTTATGATTCCCTGCAGGCTGTCAGACTTTTCCTAAACTCATTCTTAGTCTTTCTGTCACTAAAGAGTGAAGTTTCTGGGTTCTGAATGCTGCTAGTCAATGGAAGATTCACTATGAATCTGGAAACAGCAGTAATGTTTACTCCGTCCTTTCAGATTGGATTTATTTCCCAGTGAAATAAAAAAGGATCCTTTCCACAGTGCTTCAATAGAAGAGTTCCTAGTCAATCCCGAAAGGTCAGCCTTAGTTGTCATCCAGACACTGCCTTTCAGACTATTTTCTGAAATGTCTTTTCTTTAGTTTATCATTGTCCCTAGCAAGCCTAAGGGGATCTGTGGTACTTGCTTTACCATTTGAATATCATTTTCCAAACAAAAAAAAAACCCAATTCACAAAAATATGTGAAAAAATTATTTGAAAATTTATATTTAAGTCCTGCCATTTTGAAATATTCTCTTTTTTTAACACTAACTGCAGAATATGCAGATTTTATTTATTTTTCTTTCGCATACTGTACGTCTTCAATATGACCTTTCTTTGTGGAAAAAAAACATGAAAAAAGGAAAAACGAAAAAATACTTTGACCATAAACAAAAGAAGCAAAATTGCAAAACTCCAGGTCATGTAATGCATCTTACTTGATACAATTATATACGGGATTTACCTCTTGTTGTAGCTGTCATTGAATAGCTTTTGATCTGTCTGTCTTTCTTTCCCAACCCAGCTCCCAAATTAGGTAGGGAAAAAGAGTATTTCAGTGGGGAAAAAAGGTTTCTCAAAACCTACTACTAAATACTTTTTAACCTTTTAATAATATTTGCATTATACCAGGTAAATCTCAGTTGACGATAGATTGTAGCTCTGAAATATATCCACTCCATCTGAAAGATGAGTAGGAAGCTGAGAAGCGAAAAATAAATTAGTGATGGAAAAAAAAAAATCACTTTTCTCAGTTAACCTTCTCTGTTCTTAGTCATTTCAAAGACCTCAGAATAATTTTACAGAACTTTCTTCTTTCCTTCTGTGATCCTGAGGCTAAATGGTACATCCCAGCTTGCATTTACATGGTGAAACTGTGGTGTAAATTTACCCTCCAACAGGGATAGATCCCATCTAAAAGCCTACTGGGGATGGACAGTTGCGCACATTATTCCACAAATCATGGGCTGCCATTGTCTGGGAGAACACTACCTGGCACAGAAAAGTAACAGACCAGTATGTGTGCTAATGCTTGAAGAACAGGGACAAATGAACAGCAATGCTCAGGCCTATTCCTTCATTGTGCTTTATCTGCTAGTACAGACATAGCCACTAAGACTATTTGAGCAATGTAAAGTGGCTCACTGTAAATATCTGAATAAGATACCCAGTTAAATCCTCAGTGTTACATGGATTCATTCCCTCCTTAAAGCAAATGGCTTCTGGATAGCATATTTCCTTAACAGCAATAGAAGAACAAGCATGTCTGTCTGGCTAAGTCCAGTGTGATCCCCCCCATCGAGTGTTCTGAGCTAATTTTCACTATTCTCTCTCTCTCTTTTTTTTTTT
>VXBO01006062.1:21482-32238 GCA_013400135.1 Rhinoptilus africanus | reverse complement strand
TTTTTTTTTTTTTTTACTGACCCATATGAGCTCAGTATTTTCAGTTTGGCACAGCTCCCATCTTAGCATGTTGTTCTCTTAATATGATAGGAACCAGATCTATTTGTAGCCTTGAAAAGTACACCAACAATGAACCTCTGTAATTGAAATGCTAATCAACTTCTACAGCGTCTCATTTTTAGTACAAAAAAGTAATTCAATTAATCTGAAAATTAAATCAGAACATGAAACAACAAAAATTGGATTTTGGTTTTGAGACAGGTGATCATTTTTATTGAGTTTATTCACCCACTGAGCCAAAAAAGTTGAACTAATTTGCACACAAAGAGAAACAGAACTGATGTGGCTGCAGGTGTATCTTACATACAGATCATGCATGAGATGCATATTTGTAAGATATTGTTGTCTTGTTTAACTCTTCTGTCAGGTTCTCTATAGATATTTCATAAACTGCCACATCAATTGCAAGCTATCTAACATCTCATTGAGAATTTTGTCAAACAGATCCAGGTTAAAAATATTTATTCTGCATATATTCATTCTTTCTACAGGCTGACTTCTCTTCTGACATAGCTTTTTAACAGCTTCTTGTAAAACAGCTATGTAATGCTCAGGAGCCACTCAAAATGCCCACTGGCAAGAATCGTCTCTTTCTAGCATCAGATTTACATTAGACTTGAAAATTGGTTTGAGGGCATCTTTCTTTGTTTGGGGTTTTGTTTGCTTTGTTTTACAGAGAGGCAATATTACCAGTTTGTACTATGAATTAATAGAGCAGACCTTCAGAACCCAGCCAGCACTCCTATTCTGAACCAATGGGAAAAATACCAGCTGCAAAAAAACCTATGAACATTCTGCCCACTCTGTCCAGACTGAGTCCCTTTATACCTTTGGTTAGTTCATAACACCTTTGAAAAACAGAAAGTTGTTTTTGGAGGGAATTGTATTTGCATACACTAACATAGACACTTTAAAAACTCATTTTAGACCTACACACCTACCTACAGTGTGCTGTATGACACAACAAATTGATAAACAAGATGGCCAGACCCTTGTGCACGCTATTACTTAGTGTTTTCTGAAAATAATGTGGTTTAATATGAGCAAAGCACTCTTGGGCAATAATCCATAATGGAGTCTATGTCTAACATCACCAATTGTATGTGACACGCACCCAAGGGCGAACAGGGCAAGTAGCATGTAGTTCATTTGCAAAGCTGTCAGTAGGAGGTGATCATCTTCTCTGATGTCTCTCCTTACTTTTTCTGAAAATTAATTAGATGTTCCTATGTTCTGAGTAAGTGACAGAAAAAATGCACTAAGAGAAGAATGTTGCTGTACAGATACCCCAAAAAATTAATTATGCAATGGTTATATCCACATACAACAGTAAGAAAAAAATTCATTTAAAAAACTCTCGGTAAAATTTTAACCTATTGGTTTTTTGGTCACTACTTTACTGCTGCCCTTTATCCCAGGCATTATTTGTGTAGTCCATTATATAGTATAGCTAATTTGTTATGTATTTCTTTATCACTCTCAAAACTAACTTCCCTAAATAGCTATTTTGAAGGATGATACATTTTTTTAGCATAATCTTTGACAACACTGAATTTTACAGTTTTAAGAGAAGAAAAAGTATGAAGTTAAAACTCCAGATTCATTTGTTTTGCCTACCTTCATTGAACAACCTTTAGGCATTTATGGACAGAAGTGGAAAGTAGAAGAACCAGCATCTCAAAATTTATCCTCTGGAAATTCTGACCATGCTATCGTCCTTCTGGAGTTCTTTGTCTGTTTCAGGTTTTGGGTTTTTTGGGGCTTTTTGGCCTAGTTAGAACCTTTTATGACTCTTCTTGAGTCCCATTCAGGGGTGTAGATGACCACAGGAAATATGAAGAAGTGGCGAAACTGCTTCAAGATCTCCAATTAATACTTTAAATTTTAAAGCTCTGTCAGTAGAACAGCATGGTTTAATAATGGTTAATAATTATATGAAAAATGATTTTCCTTATCCTGTAAAATGAGTTCAAAGGTTTTTATCTCCACTGAACAGAGTCTTCTTGAGATTGCTTTTTATGAGCAATTTGCAAATATATATGTGGAAAAAAGAAATCCAGAGCAAAACCTACTCTAGCTATTTAGATGCATATGCTTGTAAAATGTTTGTAT
The DNA here is from genome assembly GCA_013400135.1 of Rhinoptilus africanus. Taxonomy (NCBI): domain Eukaryota; kingdom Metazoa; phylum Chordata; class Aves; order Charadriiformes; family Glareolidae; genus Rhinoptilus; species Rhinoptilus africanus. Next base: position 30,066 of record VXBO01006062.1, on the reverse strand, counting down.
AATGCACAAAATCTGTTTATCTGGGTGCAGAATGACCATTCCCCATGCTGTTCTTAAGTCTTGTAGATTATGCATAAGAAAAGGTGTGCAATTATGTTGTTAGGCTCTCTTCCCTGATGTTATTAATTCAAGTTAGTTGAGAGGCACACAGCGCATCTCTATTTTCTCTCTCCATGTTAAAAATGATCTGTATAGCACCTGTGTGCAAGTTTGTGCACATGTATCTATCTGCTGATACACACCCACATAACATGCGCCTTGCACTACATAAATTACTAATAAATAGTAGGTCAGATTCACCAATAAATTCCAGCTGCTTTGTACTGCTCCATCCAATATAAACCAGCTGTATGGAAGTCTCATCTGGCTGATTCAGATGGATTTACAGTTATTTTGGCTTGGTGACACCACACAAATCAATCCGCATGTATTGATGAGACTTGGCCAATACGTCCTCTGAAATTGCCCAAAATGCATAAGAAAATCTAACCTTTCAGCGATTTTTTTAAAACATCCACCTTAAAAATCAGAATCTGAAGAGATAAGGTCATATTGATGAAGATAGCCAGTAAAGGTTAGCAATTTCAATAGTACATCTGTAAGAAGTTAAAGTACACTGCAGCAATTAAACTCATGAATATAGGTCAGCACTCTAATACCATGTCTAGTTTAATCTGATCTACAAAAAGGACAACTTTTAAACATTACATTTTTTTCCCAGTGCAAATTCAATGTAGAGCTCAATGTGAAATCAAAATATCTGAAAGAGGGATGAAATCCATTTTGTTAGCAAAACAAACTTCATCAGAAACAATCTTGCAAATGATCTGTAGCTTAAAAACATATTTCTGCCTATTCCTGAAAAGGATCTTCGAAAGATCAGAGGCCTATTAAAAAGCAGATATGTTCAACATCTGTTGCTGTGTTGCATGAAGGCAAGACAAAGATAAATTAAGAACATGTGTGTGAATATGATTCAAAAATCCAGATTTGCTGGAATTTCCCAAAATAGGTTGCCAGGTTTGTATAATAAATAAAATCAAAGATAAAGGATTTTTTTTAATTCTGAAAAATTAAGAAATCCCTCAATCAAAAAATAGAAAAGTATGGTTTATATATAAAATATCTATTACATTGAAAGAAGTGAACTGGTGTGCAAAATAAAAGTGCAAGCCTGAAAAGAATCATGTAAAAAATTATTTAGATTGAATGATGTCTTAGAGGAATCAAGACAAAGTAGTATAAGAATATTGTTATTTGCCTTTGGCATTTGTATTTTTGTCTAGTTTTAAGACACCATAGCATTTCAAAAAACTCTTCTGTCAGGAAACATTATGTCCTTGGAAGGTTATGTCCTAGGCTATGGCTTCTAAATTTTTCTTTTCTTTTGCAGAGGAGTCTTCATTTGAGCATTCCCATAAAGAAACAGACAATTCACATATCATGGGCTCACATCACATTTCATGAGCAATCAGGTTATGGGATGTCAACAAAACAAGATGATGATGTACAAAAAAGTCATTCAAGTGCCATGCTGCAGTAGATGCTGGCTTTTTTAGATTGCTGATGTGCTGTTTTGCAGATCACTATCCTTGTAGCTTCACATTATGTTCTGTTGTATCGCTGCCCTCCAGATATCCTACTTCAAGGATACCTCAGCCATGTATTCTTTGTTAGCTATGGGTTCTTCCTTGAATTGTGTAGTCAGCTATTGCTCCTGTATTCTCCCAGATAGAGGTCAGAGTTCGCTCCAAGATATTTGTGGAGCAGGTTCTACAGTTCATACAGAAGTGGCAGCCACTTTCACTGATAAAGGTAGTTTAGACCTGCTTTGTGGCTGATGGAATAACATGAATATCCTCTGATGTTGACTGTAATCCAAGACATAACACCTAGTTGCTCTCTGGGGTTGCTGTAAGACAGAAGAGATGAAGAAGAGATGGTTCTCCTTGATTTCTTTCAGACAGGGAGATTAAACAATCCAACTGAAAATGTTTATAGAATACAGCATTAACTAAGATCTTGCCAAATTAGAAGAAAAGCCTAAGGTGTTTTAATAAGTTTAATTGATTTTGAAATTTGATGAGATTCTAGACAAGGAGAAAGAATGTTTGGCTCTTAAAAAAGCATAGTTAATTGTTAAGTATCCTCTTACTAAAATAACATTCAAACCCTGAAGTTCATACAGAAACAAAACAAAACAATAAGTAAAACCAATCACCATCCTCTGATACTGCTAACAGTCCCATGAGGTCACTACCACTCTCTTCCAGCTTGACAATTGAAAGCTAAGTGATTTTCACAGCATATTTTTTTCAAGCAGCGTTGCTTACAGGCCAGGGAACAATGGTGATCACTGCTCTAGACTGTACCTTGAGACTTCTGTAGGGCTAGTCTAAGCCTCTTCACCAGAAATAGGGATCATAAATCTCACTGAAAAAGACTAGTATGCTTCTACCACTTTCCCTTCCCTTCCTTTTTAAACACAAAACCATGAAAAGCAACTCAAATTTTCATTACAGAAAACTGGATTTCATTCATTTGTGCAGTGTAAGGTCTAGGGGAGAGGTGTGCCAGAAATGTAATGTTTCTCCTTCCTACCATTACACATATATGTCGTCCATTTGGGTATTTATCATAAAGAGTCTGCATATTATCTATTAAGTGAACCTAGAGACTTGTATAACAATTGTGGACAAGAAGGGGTTAGGAGAGGGTGAGTGATTAGTGGAACAGAAGTCTCTGGTGCCATTCTCATTTATATCAACATGCATTCACAACATGAAGTATCTTCAGAGGTGTCAATCTGAACTGACTTACATGGATGTATCTGAGAGTGTTATATGTTCCTTTTTCGGGAGAACTTGATCAAATTAACTGTTTTCAAAGGTTTAAAGAAGCATTTGGGAACAGTGTGAATACAGTATTAAAAGAATTCACCTGCAGAGAGAAATAATACATGATCTTACACTGAAAAGTTATTCTGAAATGATTTTTTAAACAGTCATCAAAATACCACATTCAATTTTCAATATTGGTGATAGATGAAACTTTAATTTCGAATGGTGCACAATGTAATTGCAAATAAGCTCTAGATTCAGGGCTCGAAGGTCAGACTGGACCTTCAAATGAAATCACATGGTTTGTTTTACTATTAATATATAGGTTTTCAGTGAATTTCTAAACTCTCAGTTCAAGGTGGAAGTGCCCTTTATATGACCCTCTCCATCAGAAAAATGCTCATTTGCAGTGCACTGAAACATATGGTTTTCTGACTTTTGGAAACAATATAGAAAACGAAACTTTCTACAGTCATATTTTATTTTAATTTTTCAACTTTGGAGATGTGGAAATCTCACAGGCAGTCCCCTCTAGAATTTATGAGGCTACCTATATTTCTTTTTTTCTTTTTTTTTTTTTTTATAGCTACAAAGTATTTAAAAAGGCTCCCTATATAAATCACGAAGAATAAGAAAGGTGGAGAAAATCAGGTTTTATATTCAAAGTATGACATCAAGGTCTATAACGTGTACTGAGAGATCATATTAAGGATTTTTATTGGCATGTGGTGTACTTCAGAAAAGAAAATCTTCAGAAACAGCAAAACAACGTGATATCATCTGAAGTCAATACTTTGGAAGGCTGGGTTATTTTAGTTTAATTTATATTTCATATGTAAATCTTGGTATATTTGCAATTTTTTTTCTCATTGAGATATTTTTTCAATGAAAGTATAGTCTGCTTTTATAACATTAAATTTTCATCAGCAGTTAGAAAAAGTAAATTTCAAATCACTCAAGTTAAAATAACAACAGATTTAAAATACACTGTTCATTTAAATCTGTATCTTAAGTGTAGTGTTGATAAAATTCTAATGTCACAACATTAGGACATCTGCATCAGAAATTTACCCCTCTATTATACACACTTATAAAAGTAGGACATATGAAAATGTGTCTGGAGAAAGCAGCTGAATACCACTGGAATCCTATAGTCTAGCTCTTCCACATCTGGAGGCTCCAAACTACATCTGTTGGCATGATCTCTGACAGCAAAACAGTTGGTTTCCTAATTTAGAAAAGACTGTAAGTGGTAGAGTGAATGACTCTACTTGCATCACAAGGGCAGTGCTTGGAGAGGTCTATTATTTTACATCAAGAATTAGTCCTTCTTCATTGGTTTGTGCTCCATTGTACTCCTGCTACTTTGATTTAGCCATGAAGTGCTTGAGAAAATAAAGATGGGAAAAGGCAATCAATTCACTGAATAATCTCTTATAATTTTTAGTGTTAAATTAACAGCAGAAAAAAATAGTGGCAAAACTATGAATTTTAAGATAATCACAAAGTATCATGATGAAACGTAAGCCCAAGTTCTTACTAACAAGGGAACATCTAAGTATATAACCATGTATGCAGTGTACATATTCTGACCACCCTCTAGTAATGAGAGCACAGTACCAGTCAAGAGATTGATTTAAATATCGTCCCATTTTGGTGAGAACATAAAACCTGCCCTTCAGCTGGGCAAAAGCAGCAGCGTCGGATGCCGTACTGCTTTCGCATGCATGGGTGTCACAACATATGCTGGTAGATCACCTTTACCCACAATTAAAGAGCTGCAAAGAAGTTAAAGTCACTGTACAGAGGGCAGCCATTAATACTTAACCTTCATTATCCAGGATAACTATCTCCTTACTATCTCCTTTCCTGACAGAGTTTATATGTGACAACTCATTCACCTGAGTTCCATTCATTCTCTTACTGCTAGCATTCAAGTCACAGTGCTTGAAGCTGAGTTGACTACTATGAATGATCTATAGATGGTTTGAATTCCTGCCAAAGATAATACATCTACTAAGGAAAGAAGGGGGGAAAAAAAAGAAAAATGCAATAAAAGAATAAGCTTTATGGGAAAAGCAGCCTCTTTTCCCATAAATGATGAATCAATCCATTATATTTGTGATAATCAATGCCATGGATCCTCTTCATGTCAAGGTAGAAAAAATACTTGGTAAAGAGGCAAATCATTATTAATTCATTCATTGCAATAACATTAATCATGATGAGCTAATGTGATATTAATGTGGCTGTAATATGTACTTCCATAGGAATTTCACTGTAATATAGGAATTAACTAATGTATCATGGTTTTAAAGAGTGATGTAAATTGATAAATAACACCGAAAAGCTTTTCAAATAGGGGTAGGCATGAATCTACTGACATGCTACCTTCTGGTGGAGACGGGAGGGTGCCCACATCCCACTCCCATGCCCACACTTGCAGGTAGGCTAACGCTCTGTTTGCATTTTCCATGAGTTATTGCCTACAGCAACAGCCAGTCAGCTTTTCAACATTGCGGTCCTGTTCCAGGAAATATTGATGTAGGAGATTAGTAGTTCTGGGAATGGAATCAAAGCTGAGATGATGCTCTCCGGTGTCTAGGAGGAATGTGGGAGTCTTGTATGCACCTCAGTGTTCTGAACACCCTTGCGCTCAGAGGGAGAGGATGGCTTCACAAATATGCATCCCAAGAGAAATTACTTCTGCCACATTCTTATGCTACAGGTAATAATTCAAAGTAGCTACGTCCTATATGAGCAGTTCTTAAATGCAAATGATACGGCATGAGAAACTATGTTAGACAATAGAAATGGACTTCTCCTTACACAGTCCTTCCCACCCAACACAGCACTGGGTTTGACAAGGTATTGCAGCGCTCAGCTGAGGTTCTCATCAGTGCTGAGGACCAAAACTTAATGGAGAGCAGTCAAATGGGGGAAATAGAAAACTAAAATATGAGAATACATAAGAAAATCAATGAAACAAATACAGTAAAATACCTTTCTACTTAAAGCACTGTGTAAATCCACTGCATCCTTAATCTCACCTAACATTTATATTCTGTGGAAAGTTGTAAAACTCAGAGGTGATGATGATAATCCCACTTTGAATAGTAAATTGGACTAAACCTTCAGTAGTTTCTTTGAATCAACTTTTCCACAAGTATATGATTCAAATTACCAGTCAAAAAAGATACAATTTTCTGGTATAATCTACTTGATTTTTTCCTTGTTTTTTTTTTCCTGCACATTACCAGACATACTAAATGTATTTAGGGTGTAATTAGTATTTTTCTAAGTAATGAATACTGCTGTTATACTAAGAATGTTCTGTTTCATTAAAACATTTCTATATTTCATTGTGTGGGTTTCATAAATTTAATATTCCAGAGATATTAATTATCAAAACATTTCAGAGCAGTGTTAGAAATTAAGTTATTTCTGTAACTATACTTGGAAGCTGAAAACAGGTAAGTTACATTGTTTCTAAATATCCCATATTTATGCCTCCTTTGAATGGTTTTCAGTGCACTAATAAGCTAGTATTTTAGCAGTATACACCGTATCTTTGGTTCTGCAGTTTTTGATTCTCACTTCATCTTTATAGACATCTTGCATATACACAGCATCAATGCTGAACTAGTTTTTCTGTAGGATATTAATATTTGTTGTCTACAGCAAAGTCAGTTGTAGACTTTAATCTGAAATATTTTCACAGCAAACTACTATAAAGTATATTTAGTATGAACTTTCAAACTTTGCTTCTGACAAATTGTTGCTCCATGCAATGCAGCAGCACTTTGGTCTGCTTAAGTAACCAGAAGAGAAAATCACTGCATTTTTAAACATCTTCTAGAAATTCTCTGCCGAGCGGTACCTCAGGATTATTATTCAGACATCTGCATGTTTCTCCACTCTTCGATTATATATTCAATTAAATACACAAATATCCAGAAATATTTTTAGCTCATGGTGGGAAGGCAAGGGGGAAACAACAGTTCTGCAAGGTTAAAAGTCATGAGTCTAGTTTGGAGCCACCAATAATATTTGTGTCCAATCTTGTAGCCTATTATAGTGAGAAATTCTTTATACTATACTTTTAATCAGCAGAACTATTCAGTCTGTACAGGACTTCTGTACCTTAGCTGCTTATAATAAAACTGGGTAGTTAACCCTTCTTGACTTTCAGCTTTTATCTGTCTTGCTAGGTGACTGATAACCTTCAGGAAAAGCTCACTTTTTCTGAGCGCGTAATACAATAGGATCTAGATCGTTGTTGACACGTTTATAGAGATAATATCAAATGATCATAGGAAATTATCTGAAAGGAATTTTTTCAATAGTTGAGAGTTGTAATAAACCAGAAAGATCAACATTTGTGTTAAAACCACAAACATAATCTATTCTTTGTATAATCTGGGTCACCAAAGAAATACCACAGTATTTGTTATTACAGAAAAGGAAAAGAGTTTTGAACGTATTTTTGTTAAAAATTTTTGTAGATGATCACAAAGGATTTTGTCTGAAGATGATGACTGAACTGCTATTTTCTCCAAGCTTCTGAATGTTTTTGTAGCAACAGAGAAAATTATCTACCTGAAGGTAAGGGGCACAGTGGACATGGGGTAAAATTTGGCTATAAGCTAAAGTATGCTTTTAGCTTCAAGAAATAACACTTCCATATGCTTGTGATATTAACTTAAAATTATTTTAATTTCTTCTATTACAAACAAGGAGAAAAACCCCCCCAAACAATATTTTTTAAATTTTTCCATATTAAGCGTGGGTTATTTAAATTGACAGAATTAGCCTGAACGGAATCATCAATATTATAATATTGATTTTATTTCAGTTGCCTGACTATTGCCCTTATTCTTTTAAAACAATGACAGGTACATCACAATAATAATAAAAAAAATGGACTACTTATTGTTCTTCTGCCTCAATTGTTTTAATTTCAAGTCTTTTAAACACAGGCATGGTTTTCAGTCTGTTTCTGATACAATGGCTGCAATTGGAAAAAAAGAAATGGAGGTTAAAGAGAACTTCAGTAACTGTTATTCTCATAATAAAACACAGGCATCTTATATCTTAATTTTGATATCTTGAATTTTCTTAGCACATGGATTGGGAATTTACTTTTTTGGTTTTTTAAACTAGACCAAAATGTAACATTCCTGAAAGCACTCAGTAAGCCTCCACATCTCTTGATGATACCCACAAATATGGTGTTTCTTGTTTTGTTTTGTTTTTAGAAATGGAAAAATAATTATAAAACATATTGTGCTAATAAATCAAAAAAGGCGCTTGAAATAATCTCATAAAATGTTATGGCTTAAATAATGCCCTTCATCAGTATTCTTTGTTTAACATTTTATGTTTATTGATAAATGAAGATGCATTTAAATAATTCAAACAAAACATTAGCTGCAAGCAAGGAATTAATAATTGATAGGACTGGAAGGGCTTTTTTTCACTTGGGAAATAGATAATATTAGCTTAATGTGGGGTTGTAGGAACAGAGGAAATGTAATGGATCTGCCGGCTTTAAACTGATGATGGTTATTGTGGTCTGAAAGTTGCTACAAAGGCAAAAGCAGGACAGCTCTGTAACTGCAATAGATTTCACTCATAGGAGCTGACAATGCAAATTGTGGTTTGATATGCCAGATTTATACATGGGAGGGGATCTAATAAACTTAACATATGCTAAAGGAAAAAAAAAAATGCTATTAAACTTA
>VXBO01006062.1:0-14727 GCA_013400135.1 Rhinoptilus africanus | reverse complement strand
AATCCAACTGACTTTTTGCCACTCTAAAAGAAAAGCTAAGAGTTACATGCAGAAGCCTACATTTTTAAAGGTTATAAAACACCTGATAAAAGTCAGATTTTCCCATAGAAGATTTTTACGCTCATTTTTATAAAGCCTTTATACATCTCTACAGATGTATGTGAGATTCATGCTTATATTCTCTAGGAACTCCCCTAAGAAAAAAAAAAATTCTCTGCAAGTTCTTGTCTTTAGTAGAGGTTATATAGCATATATTATAATTAACAATCAACAGCTGCAACAGAAATGTTGGACTACCTTTTAACTGTTACCAAAAAACCCTTTATTTGCTCAGTTTCAGCAGATGCCAAAATGTATGCTTTAATAATAGAAATCCTTCCCTTTTGGCCATCATTCATTCACAAAATACCCTTAGATTTTCTACTGCATGCTTACAATGCCTATATGACCTGGTTGAATAAAGGTCTTGAAACTCTCACCTGACATGTCTGCTGCTTGGCCACTTTCTGTCCAAAACTGGTAGTATAAACTCACTAGCATTTATCTATTGCAATTATTTATAGTATTGCAATAGTTGATTGATATTTGTCCCTACAAAGCCACTATGGGTTTGCCTCCTCCATTGTTGATATTGGCTAGCAGACTGCTGATTTCTGGGGTGAGTAAGCAGGCAAACAACAGGAGAGAGATGAGAAGCTGGGAAACTATATGGAAACTATTAGAGTATAAGATCAGACTCTTTAGAGTTTAAGGATTATTTATACTGTAGTACGTTCTCTCTGTTTTGCTGACAACAGGTGTTGAGTTTTGTTGTTTCTGTACAGGTAGCCACAGCTATCTGGCAAAGATAAATCATGTAAAAGTCTGCAGAGAATGTAATTTTTGCTGCTTGAGAAATTGTTTGAGACCTTGTGACATATGAGCTGAGCACTAGTGAGGCTGAGAGATCCTCAAACAAGGCACTCCTGTGCCTTGATGACAAAAGATATTTGAAATAGGCGAACTCTATCTGTGGAATGATAGCTCATTCAAATACTTCTGTTACAAGTGGAATTGAGGTAGGAAGTACATCTTCTGGAAAGCTGTCTACAGACTAGAATATGGTTTTTGAGAAAGTGGATGGTCAAGACCTCTATTTAGATTCTCAATAATGTTTTCAAAAATTGGTTGGGACCAATCTCAGGCTCTGACTTAAGCTTCCATGCAAAATAAACACAGTCTTATCTACCTCCCTCTTCATGACTTTCTTTCCCTCCATTTTCCCTTTGTTCTAAAACGTTATAATGATACTGGGGCTTGGGTTCTAAAATAATACCCTAAATACTACATATTCATCAAATGCAATGAAAGGTGTACTTAATAGATAATGTTGACCAGAAATAATATTGTTATTATAAAGTAAATATACATGTTTGTATTCTGATCCTCAGTTATAGACTAAGATTAACAGTTCTCTTATAAACCAATCAGTCTATTTTGCAAGTAAGACACATATTTTCATCAAAATCCATTTACAGTTTTCCATTTTTTTCTTATTACATATAAGCATCAACTGCTGCTTAATTCCAAGCCTAAGAACAAAAAGCAATATTAAGAAAATTGCAGTCTCAGTGTTCTGCTCACTCCCACAACCCTTCTCTGTTTGTCTTTCCACCTTCTAGCTCTCTTTTTTTTTTAATGGTAAAGAATACATTTATGTGTAAGAGAAAGCCACAAGTGTAAAAAAGTGCTGTCTGAGAAAACAAAGAACAATTAATGAAGAAATAAAAAATATCTACAATGGAATGCCTGTTATTTGCCCTTAAGTGATATATTAGGTACAGGAAATCACATTACAATTTGATGTATGTGTCACTTTAAGAGTGATTCTTGGATTGTGGAGGTAGCTTGTGTGTCATATGATGTAAGTACTTTTATTGAGTAGGTAAGTATGTAATAGCTAAAAGCCTCATAAATCAGCTAAATGTTCTCCCAATTTATAGAGAATATTTGATCTGAGAACATTACTGTCTGGTGGGCCACTGAGAAAGAGAGAAGATATGAAGAGTGATAGAGATGGATATACTGGATAATTTTTTTGGATATATAGTATCTGGGGCTAGCTCTTCATTGCTTGCATCTTTTGTACTCATTAACACCTGTGCAAGTGTAATATACTACCAAATTTAAGTTTTCTACTCACTTACTTTAGCACTTTTATAGCTGCTTCTCATAGGGGTAGAGTCAGACAGAAGGAAACACAGGACAGGTTTTTAGTCCAGAGGTCTTTCTCTTTTAAACAACAATAGTCGTTAACAAATCACATGTTTAAGGATTGTTTGAAGTATGTGAGATAGTCCAAATTAATCTAGCNTATATATATACTATATATATAAAAGAAACAATACCATATGGATTCACTCTGATTCTCCTTTACAAGATTCTTTATGTAGTATTTAATATATGCATTAAAAGTATTTCATATTTAACAGCATCTGTCAGTCGTATAATAATCTGTATGTTATGATGAGTCTGTGTATTGACTGAAGCTGAACTTTTGAACCTATTGCAACAGAAGAAAGCAAAGAAGTGTTATTTATTTGCCGTATTGTAGTTATAAAATTAAATAACTTCTATTTGCTGTGGTTACTCAAGAAGAGTTGTTGAACATGCCTCTGATTGCTAAATGGATGCTTCAACATATTTTTGAAATTGTGATTTGTGAGGGCTCTGATGCTCTGAGGCATTGCTTGTTGGATTGTTCACCTATTCATATTTTATACAGCTGAATACCTTCCACTTTAAGTCACATCAGAGGCCTTTAAAAACCTTATTTCACTCAAAGCCATTTTTCATCAGGAAAATATGGAAAGAGTGGAAGTCTAAAGTTTTTTTTCCTTCCCCTTTCTGGGGCAGACAGGTGGTATATAAGGCATCATTTCCCCAGAAAAACAAGCTTCCGTAGGACTCGCTATCTGGGTGAAATACTTAAAATTTCTCCTAATATATGAAATAAAAGCAATTGTCTTTACATGTATAATTTTTTCTGGATATTTTGCCCTGGAATTTTGGACTGATTCATTGAGTTCTTTGGGGCTAAGAGGAAAAGATTTCCTAACAAGATATGGGGGCACACCACTCCCTGATTAAACACAGCATTACCTCACGTAGTGCTTACATTAGAATGCACAAAATTACTATTACAATTAAACCAGTTTAAAAAAACCTGACATTAACATAAGATGAGGGAAAGATGCTAATCCTAACAGAGATACAAGAATAGACCCACCTTTTCTTCCTGAACCAACTCTTTTGTGTTCACAAACTGCTGTTCATTGGAACTGTTTAGTGCAAAGACCACGCAACATCTAACTCACCTGTGAGCTTGGCTTGGCTGAGCACCAGCAGGCACTGCAGTAACACAGACAGTGTCACAGAACACGTCTGTGTTCCTTTGCAAAGTCTGTCTCTAGGAAGGAAGATAGCCTAGTCTTACAAATTATGAATTAGATCCAGGCTGCTGAAGTGAAACTCTGCATCCCACCCCAAGTTGCATTTCTATATGCCATTCCACTTGTATTCTACCTGACCACATGTACTGGCTCTGAATGTCACTTAAGTTGAATATGTACTGGTATATGATCTGCTTAGTAAGGTCTATAAAGCACTAACAGGGTTAGCAATTCCTGTTGAAGAATGGTCCTGTTCAATTATCCTAATAATTCCTCTTTGACATTAACCTCTCTAGAAAATAGAGATCATGCATTACATCATCATTCTAGCTTTCCCCTCTTCAGGGTGTAACCCAACTCTTTAAATTCCATTTTCCCCTAAGCTTTTTAATTTTAAAATATACTTGCCTAAACACTCTTTTGCAGCTTTATTTACCTAGCTAGCCAACACAAACTGCTGTCTTTTTTTTTTTTTCCAGAAATCTCCTTCACCTGCTGAAATAAATACACACTGAAAACTAGAACAAATTAAAGCATGACTTTTAAAAGAAATTCAAGGCTTAGATGTCCAGAGTTTTTAGAATGAGGAAACAAAAGGACAAACATAAGTCTGACCCTATGAACATAATGTCAATTTCAAGACTGTGATCAACATGAAATTTCCCTCAAAATCAAATATATATCAATGACCGGTTATTCTAATAAATAAAAATCATGCAGGTCATGTTTCTGTTGTTCTTTGGTTTTATGTAGTCCTGGTGGATGTTCTATAAATAAGAAATCTTCAGGCATTTTTGGGGAAAAAACGCAAAGGACTGAAATGCAGACTAAGATAACTACAGCTGTCACAGGGACACCAACTGTAGCAAGTGTGATCCTTCTAATCTAGAAATGAGCTTAATCATAGTATAGATGTTTTGTTATCAGTCTGCTGCTGAGATAAATAATCTCTCTTTACTGTATCAACATGGCAAATGTCAGTCAAAGCAAGGCAGAATCCTTTGAAGTAAAACTGTAAGCTATAAAATTTACTTATTTGAGAAAGGATTAATTAAAACATCAAATTAAACTGTTTGGTTTTGTACTGAAATAGAGTTTTTGAAATTTTTGCTAAGCGACATTCTTGGCCAGTCTTATATAACAGAGGGACTTGAAGTTTCAGAGTGCCTAGAAGATCAGTGAATGTAAGAGAAAAGATCATTGTTGGGGAAAATTCTTTGTTAATTGCTCTTACATTTGTGCTTTAGTTGTGCTCAGGGGTCCTTATTGAACTTCTAGTGAAATCAGTGAGAGCTGGAAAAGGCCATCACAGCATAAGCTTCGTGCTTGCAGGTTTTTTTCATCTTGATGTAGAAAGCATAGGCATATGGCTTTAAACATGTGAGAGGGAAAGAACTGCTGCTTCAGAAGAGGACTATGGGGATATTTTTTTAAGGCATAGAAGGAGTTAGGCACCTAACTGTGATTTGTGCCTTTGAAAATACCTGCTTTGCAGTCTAATAAGACAATATTGCCAAGCTGTAAGCACAGATTCCCTCTCAGTGAGCCAGTCTTGAAAAAAAGATCTATTATTTTTTCACTAATACTACTTTGCTTATTCTTAAGGAAATTATTTGAATGCTTTTCTATTTTTAGGACTTATTAAATATTCAGTACTATTAAAATGCCAATTTTTAAAAGTCATTCTTATCTTAGCAACTAAACATGGGAACAATAAATTAAAAAAAAAAAAAGGAAGAGAATGCTTCAAGTGAGTTCACTGTGGCAATTTGGAGAGCAACAGAATACCTAGTATGCCACAAAGATGCTGTGGTCATTTTTTATTTCTTCCTCAATTCACCTCAGACATAATATTTGGACAATTTTTCTCCTTGTATACATTGTTCTTCATAGAATAAATGAAAGCTTATATACTTTAAAATAAGTTTGTATTTTTCATGTCACTATTACTACAGTCCTACTAACGTCACCTATCTACAAAAAGTTTGGCTATTTTCAAAGACACTAAAAAATACTAAACATATTTCATATTTCAATGCTAAACTTATTTCAACACTAAACATATTTCACAAGACTTCGAAAGGAAAAAATCTTTGCAGTAAATCCATTAATGCAAATTAGGATAACTGCTTGTGCAAAGGTTTACATTTTTCAAAAAGAAACAATTGATTTCTCTGATCTTCTCATAAAGATGTTGATTGTTAATGCATTCTGACATACCGTCTGCTTTTGCAGATAAAACCATCAAGAAATTCTGTTCAGATTTGACAAAAGTAATATTACTAGACTTCTAGATTATACACGGATTGGAAAATCTTGCTTCATTTACAGCAGAAGCAACTATGTTGGAAAAAATAAGTAACATTTAAATAGTTACATATCATAATTAACATCTGAAGATATAAATGAAACTTTAAGAGGAATTTTTTAATGATTACTACTTGACCTCCAAGAAAGGCTGATGAGCTCCACACAGGAAAGACTGCTTGGCACTTACAATTCTTTATATCTTCTGCTTTAAATTTTTCTCGCTGTGTTCAAGCTTACTGGTCACAAGTCATCCATTTGCTGAAGAACTTCCTAGCTGCTCATATGACTTGCTCCAGCTGTAAGCACTGAATAAGTGATGTGCACACTCTTGTTTTTCTTAGCTGAATAGAGTGCCTCTCTATGTTTTGGTGACATTTCTACATTCACCTTTCAGGAAGTGAACGATCACAAAATATAGAAGGCAAACTCTGACTGTGATTCCTTGTAGATCACTTTTACACTGGTGGATTTGTGTTGCATCAACAGAAATACTTCATGACTTTCAGCAATATTTTGGCTTTACAGGCTTCAAAAGACAGTATGTCACTTAAAAAAATTTATTTCAAAGACTTTTTAAATTTAGGGGGTTTCTTTCTTTCTTTCTTTGCTTTATTAAAGGTTGCTTGGTGGTACAATAGCATACTTTTATTCCTCTAAAATAAATTCAGCACAGGGAGCATCAATGTACAACCATGCATGTTACCAGTGCCCACAGGGAAAGCTAAGGCACCTGGTGGGCTGCATATAGATACACATTAAGTAACGGTGTAAGTATTTCTCTATGTAAATGAGCCCTGAGGTTTTAGGATGAATGCTGAAAATCAGGCACTGACTGTTTTCTGTTCAGCCTTTTCCACCAGTGTCTGGATAGTGCTACATTCATTGAGGAAGGGACCTTGACAAGAGTTGTTTGGAATTTCATTTGAAAAGGTTTATTAGGTGTGGTCCATCGTTTGTTTTGCATGCTAACAGTTCTGGCAGGAATGAATTCCACTAGCATTGCTTTTGTTTGTTTTTGCCCCAGCATTTATCCTACTCAAACTCCAGGGAAAACATGGATTAGCATCCAAATTGCATTTGATTCATAACTGCAATACTGTGCTCCTCATTCTGAAAATTATCTAATGACAGTAACCCTGTCTATTTTGCAAATGTCACACATGGTTCATTAAAAGATGGAAAATTACATATAATGATATATTCTTAGCTTATCACGGAGAATTCTTCTCAGATTTGATAGCAGGTGATAAAAGCAAAAAATTTCCAGACTTCTATCTCTTAATTTCTGTACTAGAATGTTCTCAAGAGGCTACAGGAGAGGAAAAAAACACTCACATTTACTGATAATTTGTATTCCTTAAGTATTTTTTTTAAAATAAAATAAATAAGAGAATGGAAATTCTCTCTTGAGAATGAAAAGGATTTGCACAATGTGAGCCCACTTCTAAAATTTCATTCACAATGTTCACAAGATTAACATCTATAACTGCATAGACAAACTTTTATGTCTTAGTATTTGGTATTGCCAACAACAGATTTTGAGCCTGTACATCTGGCAGCTACATTTTTACAGCTGTCTATGAAGCTGTGGCTCTGTTAAACTGCAAGTAACTTTTTATCTGCCGTTTCTATCACCTTTCTCCTTTACTGCTCAGCTGCTTTACACCAGAAATGTTATCAGTACCTACATTTTTTTTAACTATATGGATGTAATAAACCAGTAGAATTATTAGTTACTTTTTCTTACTGCATCATACTAACAAAACATGCCTGTCATATGTTATTAAACTCTCTTCCAGCTCTGTCATCTACTTCATAGCCCACATTAATGAAAATGACAATCGACTCTAGTTCCCTCTTCTTCCTTCAGCCAGCCTACAGGGAAAAACAGTTCTTCAAAACAGAAGGGGGAAAAAAAAAACCCAAGGAAAAAAATCAGGAAAACATTCAGATTCACTGTGAAATGAGTAAGTGGATTTAAAACAACTCATGCATCTCACATACAAACAAAATACCTTTTCCCTTTTATTTTTTTTTCAGTTTGTACCACAGACAGACTGACAACAGCCCTGTAGAATCATTTTATCACACAATATTCCATAAATAAAATCAAGTGGTAAAAGCCAGCCCATATCTGCCAACACAGGGAATCAAAGGCAATTCCCCATCAGAGGACCCAGCACTCCCGTGCTCTGGCTTGTAATGCCTGAAGTGCCACCCAGTTCACGTTACCAGAAACTTCCCTTCTTGGTATGTTGCTTGATGGCATTTCTTAACAGGTCTTTTGGGTTTCTTCATCCAGTACTGAGTCTTTTAGGTAATTCCAAAGATTCTCAGAAAATTAGAGAAACATAAAGTCAAAGGAGATTGACTTCTACAAAGAATCAATTCCTCTGAGGACCATCGTGACAGGGCTCAGTGAGCTCTGGCTATAGTTTAACTGTATGCGACTTCAATTAATCTGAAAAAAACCCAATTTATTTCATAGGATTTAGGGCTCATAACATAAATACTGTGTTTCTTAAAGGTATTTAATTACTTTAATTATTTAATTAAAATTACTTTAATTATTTAATTATTTGTATTGGCTGACATTGGTTTCCAATAAATAGTTTTCTCCTGTTCATTCTGACTGCAACGAGTAACAAGACCTTAATACTGATATGTCAGCGTGCTCAGTAACGACTTATGATGATTATAATACAATTATATAATACTTACTGATGTCACAGCACTACTAACCTTTTTCTTATGCTGCATTTGGCATTTCCAATTTAGAGCTCAGGCTTCCAAATGCATGTATAGATATAACATTGTGTGCACAAGCAGTTATTTACAGGTAACTCCTCTGTAACCTATATCACCAATAGCATTCACAGATTGCTGTTGTGACAACAACTTAACGTGTTGATCTACATGGTCACATGAAAATATTTTTCTACTTTTTCTATTAGTTGAGGACAAAGAATATAAAGTAGGAATTTGTACAACCACCTTTACACATACTGAGTTATATATTGAGACTAGCAACCACTAGAGCAGCCGAGATGTCAGAGGAAAAGGTCTGAATACTTCCTTCTTTTTTCTGGTCTTGTATCCAGGTCCTTTAGAAGACTGCCCTCAGACCATGCTTCTGCTCTATTTTTTACAGGTGTGCCTTGTTGTTAACTGCTTCCCAGGAGAGAACAATGCCATTTTTTAAATAGTGGAGCCTGACAAGGCAGCATGGCTTCCACCACCTGTGTGATGTGAATTATATGGCATTTACCCTAGCCATCTCAACGGCCAGTTCCATCCAATGGACACCAAGTCCAAATTGGTGGTGCTGCCTCTGTTCTGGACACCTTCCTGTGACCCTCACCTACTTTCAAAGGAAAATTCTGAGATCAAAAAACCTTACTGAAACAGGCATCTTGCTAGTGGAAAGGAAACAAAATTTGTCCATCCTCATCTATACCTTCAGACTTCAAATATTGCAGTGAATGCTTTATCAGTCAAACAGATTGGAATGAAATGTTACGACAAACTCTTTTTTTCTTCTGCAGTGGCAGAGACCTTCTCCTGAAGATGTGCCCTCTCATTTTCCACAATGCTTTTCTATCCTCAGCAGGAAATGGTAATTCCTACCACCCTTAATCAGTGGCCCTTTGAAGTTCACCACTGGGTTCCTAGCCCACAGGTCTCCTGAGCCTTTTGAGCTTTCTGTATGAGCAGTCTGAATGACATCTGGTAAGTATAATACTCTGCATTAATCAGATACAGGGTAAATTTCCTGCATCCTAATCTCTAATGTTTAGAATTGAGATCAAGTGCTGAAGAGCAGAGATTTTAACTCTTAACAATCTGTTAGCTTTTTATACCTGTTTTGCATTTTAGTTTAAGACAAATTTTCAGTCTCAGTGTTTCTTGGCCTCGGTGACGTCTTTTGCAGTGAGTTCTGAAGTGCAATTACATGTAAAAGGAGAAAAATATTTTGGAGCAACACTGTTTTAATTGCTTCTTCCAACTTCTGAAAAACATTGCTTTCCTTTATCATGAGAGAGACCCTCAACCTGTCTTCTCCGTGCTCTTTATTAAGATACATAACTTGATTGTATAGATTTTTTTCTTTCAAAAATAAAAAAGCCCAAATCTTTCTAATCTCTTTCATAGGAGTCTTTTCCATTTCCAAATTCTATTGCTTGTCTAAATTGTTTCTAAATTCATATAAATCATTTGGCCTATATATGGACAATATTTTAGAAATGAGAAAAATCATAATGTATATGAATCTATTATATAGTTTCACACTATTCTCTACTACTTCTTTCACACATCCGATACTTAATTTGCTCCTTGAATGCAAATGCACATCGAACTGAAATCTTCATTGAGCTGTTTTCAGTGATGCTGAGGTTCATTTCCTGAGCTGGTATGATTAATTTAGAAGCATGAGAGTGGTATGAGCACTTAAGGTGTCTCCCTTCTGTGTTAGCTGCTCTTCTTTATGATATCACTGCTGATTTTTATCCATCACTGTGTTGTCTTTTCATTTTTATATATATATATATATACACACATATAGTCAACAAATGCTTTTTCTTGGATAAAATTGTCATTTGCTTCTCTTTTTTCTGGTCTCTTAGCCAGTTTAACATAACATTTGCATCTCTTCCCATGACTATTTTGTTTTAGTATCTTGTAGCATTTTTATGTTTTTTGTTTTAGTATCGTTGATGTATTTTGTATGTTTTATGTATTTTTGTTTTAGTATCTTCTAACACACCTTGTCAGATGCCTTTTAAAACATTAAATACATTCTATCAACTGATTTTCCCTTTCCCTCTTCTTTAGTAGTGCATTCAAAGAAATTGAACAGATTGATTCTCCACTGTCAGAAATCATACTGGTTTAACCATTCTTATTAGATGGTCTTCCAGATGGGTTATTATTCTGTTTTGAAGTTTCATTTCAACATCTTTACCAGATATATTTTTAAGGTTTACTTCTCTGCAATTTCCTGGATCACCCATACACTGTTTAAAAAACATACGAGTATGGTATATGCTACCTTCTAACCCTTCATTATAAGAGGTAATTTGCTGCTCAGAATCTATTCATGATTACCTGAGTAACCCTGAGAAGGAGCTGCTGATATGAATAGTCTCTGATTTCAGTGGAAACCTCATGTGAGTATCTGATCACCAGTATAACTGAGCACTTGCAGTTCCTCCATATGCATATTCCCATGATTGAACTACACGGAGTAATATTTTGCTCTATATATTCACTCATCATTCTGTACCACATCTTTTGGTATCAAAGTATTACTTGACAAAAGGAAGTAAAAAACTAGTGCTTGACTTAAAAGGATCACTCAGAGGGTAAGGTACTAGTCAAGATGTGTAAGGGGTAAATTTTTGCCCTTAGGTAGCATATGCATTTTAATGTTATGCAGTCACTATTGTAAAATTTAAATGAAGAAATAGAAGACAGTGTTCAAAGCTGGATAGCAATAGATGAAGGAAAAGTCTCTTCACTGACACTAGTCTTTGATGTGTGCTCATCTGAGAGAAAACTTGGTCCAGAACTGTATTTACATTTGTTATGCAAGTATTACTACTGCAAGAGGGCTTATGAGTGTAGGGAACATATGGAGAGGCTGGCAGGCATGGATTCCCTGGTGTGGTGGTTAGATTCTTTGCTCTGTAAAGGCAAGCTTTTAAAATTCATTTGAAAACTATAAAATACACAACCAGTATGCCAAGTAGGTCTGTATTTAAAGAAGAATTATAATTGTAAAAAGGAATCAAATATTTTAGCATCTAATGCAACTTTAGGCTTTAAATAATTATTCTTTAAGTCTATATGATAATCGAACATTACAAGCTGCATTAATTTTCAGCCCTGTCATACAATGAATGCATCAAACCTAACGAGTTTCTTTGAATTATTTTTTTTTAGCACCTGGGCTCCCCCACCTTTACTTATTTATCATTTATTGTAGTAGCTGCTCTTTAAAATCTTGAAAAAATTTTCCAGTTCCATTGTGACAGCAATTCACTTCCTCAAGAGGTCTTTCCATTTCAAGAAAACTTCAGTTAGACTAAGCTTGATCCACAATCCATCAAAGTCACGGAGAGTCTTTTTATAAAATTTATAAAATTTCAGTGCATCATGTGTTGGAAACATGTGACTAAGTTCTAGCTCCTTTGCCCTGATCATCTTTAAATCATCCGTGCCATTTAAATACCATATACACTTAAATACTTAATAAATCACAGACTGTATGTGTCTAGATTTCTTTATCAACATAATATATACAACAACAGTTAAATGTTTTTCCATTGGACTTGTCTAATACTGCAACTATTTCAACTGTTTGATATAAAAGTCAAGAATATGCCCTCAGTTAAACTTGAATTTATTTGGATTTAAAATGCATTCATCAAATTTATATAGAGATGCAGGTATAAAATTTTGTAGTCATTCTCAGTACAATTAAAAAAATATAATAAATGTAAACTGCAAGAAAAATAGATTATTTTTTAAAGATCAGTCTCTAGATATATTAACTTTGTATTCCGAGATTAAGGATGAGCACATTTATGAATATAGGATTTCTAGAAGAAAACTGAAGCAAATGAAGTCATTAGTCATTTGAGTATATATTTTTGCATCTAAGACTAGTTTAATCGAATCTTCATGAAAGTATAAGGAATATGTATATCATCTGGAGAAGCAGAGTATCTAATGCTAGGGCTTCTACCTAAGGATCATGAAGAAACTGCTCTATTTCACTGCAACCATAACTCACAATGGAAGTAATAGCCTGCACAGAAAGAAGTGTTGCAAATTACTATTACAAATTATTAGAATTGTACTATCCATAGGATTTCACTTTTTGTATGTGCTATATTTTTTCTTTAGCACTCTAGAAAAATAACATCATCTATCACCTACTTGTTATCAGAAAGTTATTGTTCTTGGTTTTATTTTAGAACACTTGTTTAAAAATGTTTGAAATTGATTTTAGTGACTTGACCTATTTCCTCTATTCTATTCTATTCTATTCTATTCTATTCTATTCTATTCTATTCTATTCCATTCTATTCTATCCGTACAACATCCTTTAAACCACTTTAGTATCTGACTCCTTTCCAAAAATGCATTAACTGATGTTACTAACATCTGTCATATGTAGTTCATTTTCCCTCTCATCTTCTCTGCAGGGACAGGATGAGAAAGAAAATGAACCACACATTGTGTGTGCAATGTAGTGTTATATGCATATGCATTATGATAGAGTCTTTAATTACATACTCTCATCTTGTTTTCCCACAGGACCCCTGCCTCATTCAGTACACAGGACAGACACATGGGAGAGATTTAAGAGTACATAGGCAACCACCAATTTAGCAGTTCCTGACTTGGCTTTTTAATCTAATTTAGTGTTTTTAGCTGTATGTTTCTTCTTTTCGTGTTTGTTTTTTTTTTCTTCATCAGGTTACAGATATTTTCTATAGAAAGAATAGCAAGATAAGATAGTAATCATAAGACAATGAAATACAAATAAGGTATTAGATATGAAAACAACACATAGTTAATTCTCCAAGCCTCAGTGCACCTTTACCTATAATCCCAAATTGTGTGGTTTCAGAAAGAAAAAAACAGGGGATGTTTTTTCCACCTGCTCCACCCTTCCTGAAAACTGGAGGATGTAACTGGAGCTATGAAGTTGGAGGAAGTAGCAGCACTGCTAGTAGCATGGGTTTGGAGGAGGTATACCTCTGTTTCCGCATGCCTTGAACGTTAAGTACATATGTGTCATCTCTGCAATCAGCTTCTTTTATGAATAACCTGTCAGAGAAATTTGGAGTCCTCTGTGTTATTACCTAGTACCTGATGTGTAGCATCTTTTGTCATATATCACAAGAATGAAAGGAAATTATTCAGAGCACAATTAATCTCTCAAATGCCTATTTTGTACCAAAACCTAAATAGTAGCTTGGGGGTTTTTCCCTCAAAAAAAAAACCTAATTTTTTTTTCTGCTATTCCTTGTCAATGAGCTAAGTGTTTGTGTGTTGGGTTTTTTTCCTCTTTTTCTTTCTTACAATGCATGGAAGCATAAGGTAAAGAATGCTGCACATCAAACATATAGATCATGTATTATTTTCCTTATTCTGCATACCAGCTTGGTTCCAATTCCTTTAAAACAAAATGTGCTTCCATTTTTACAGCAGGTAACTATTTTTTCTTGTTGGAATACCTTCAAAACCACTTCAGACTGACTGCCATAAACATTTGTGTAAATGAAAGCAGACGTGACTTCCTTTAATGAAGTAATATTAAGACTTTATTTCTATCTCTTGATAGAAACCCTTTTAGTTTCATGAATAGTACTGCTAATTTCTGAAGGTAAAAGGTTCCCCTCTGCTGCTGTGTGTGGTAGTTTCATTAAAAAATGGGCATGGATGCTCGCTAGTATGCGTGTTTTGCAAGTAGTTGCCTTCGGTAATAGATTAACTCCATCTGTTAGTCCACAGACCGGGCAATTTTAATTTTGCTTGTGAAATCTGAACCCACACTGAAGAGGGAGTCTGAACTCAAATCTTTTTTTAACTTCAGATCATCTGAATTTGTATAAATGTATTCTAGTATGGAAAAATAGCTTTCCTAAATCATTTTCAGACCAAACTTGGAAAGGTTTGAATAGCTTTAAAGCTTTTTAACTTGAATCTTATTGTAGTTTGTTGGGGTTTTTTTCGTTTGTTTGTGGATATTTTTTATTGGTGGTGGGTGGTGAGGAAGGTATCCAGACTTTTCTCTTCAGCTATGGATCTTTGATGTCTGCTTCTTTGCAGAGTGCCTCCTCTGCTTGTTCCCATCACATGAAGCAAAGTGTACAGTTGCCCTGTTTGTATATGTGCCTCTCTGTAGACAAATGAACAAAGCTTACATTCACATTTGCACTGGAAGATTATGTGTCCATGAAAGTTTTATCAA
>VXBO01006061.1:841972-853192 GCA_013400135.1 Rhinoptilus africanus | reverse complement strand
CCCGCCGGGCCGGTGGGGCCTGCTCCGCCCCGCGGCCTCTCCCGGCTCGGGGGGCCCCGCGGCAGGGCTGGAGCCGGGACGTGCGGGGTCTGCCGGCCCCCCTGGGGCGCTGGGGGGAACCGGCTGCGCCATGGGGCGCTGCTGGGCCTGGGGGGGCAGCCGGCAGCCATCGGGAGCCCTGAGCCTGCAGGGCCGCCCGGCCTTGTAGCGGGCACAGGCACCTGCGCTGTGGTTGCATTAACGCTGCTTTATTCGGTGTTGGGAGAGAGCGCTTGGACGGCTTACGCCTTTGGAAGCATTTACTGAGGAATTACAATTTCGCTGTGCAAAACTCAGTTTTGAATAATGGGTGCTACGGGTGAAAAAGGGATTTTGATGCCTACCTGAACTTCACCATTGGACAGTTTTGCCTTTGAGCACGCTAAAGTAAATGAAATTAAACTCTGAAGACTTAGATGCGAAGGGCTAAATATAAACCTTAATTCTCCACTCATACTTCAAGAGAGCCATTAGTAGTAATTTGCACACAGTGCGCTTTCTCGGCCAGCTTTAGTGGACTTAGTGTAAAACTGCAGTGCTGAGCACGGCGTTCTTCAGGTTATGCAGCCTGTCCTCAGTCGGTCTCTGTGCAGAAAGAAGCCGCTAAAAGGATATTTTTAGGCTTTAGGAAGAAAAATGCGCCGAATCGCCCAATGCATGAGGAGCAGACTCCAGCATGGATGAGGAGTAGAGGGAGGAGGTTTCTGCTGGGCACGGCCTTGGCGGCGGCCGGGCGTTGTTTGGGCAGCTGCAGGTGCCCTGTGCGCGGTGCTGGGAGCCGCTCGGGGGCCGGCAGGGCAGAGGGAGAGGGGGGGGTCTGGCACACCACGTCACGGCGCACAGAGGAGGAGTGGTTGTGCTGGGGAACACCTTACATCTGGGGGTTCGGGTTGTTTCTTTTTTCCCCAGAGACCTAAATGCCACAAACTCTGCATTTTGAAAAGCTAGGAAAAATAAAAAACATTGTACCAACCTGGGTGACTGTGTGTGTGTGTGTTTGTTTGGGGTCTTTTTGTTGTTTGGGGTTTTTTTGTCAGAGACTTTTGTAAACAGCTTAGCTTTACTTCTTTTCTCCTCACAGATAAAAGATTTTTGGACAAGTCCACTTAGGCTTAAGTTGTTGTCCGGACACTTTCATTTTATGAGCGATTCCTGGTTCATAACTAGATCTCGTACAGTGCTTTACGATAGTAAGTCACAAACCGTTTGGTAAAATAACAATCTTCATGGAAAAACTGGAGAAGGGATGGTGAAAAGCAACTTGGAGAAAGCAGCCTGGTACAGCTGGGCAAGCACAGCCAGGGAAGGGTGAAACCTCGGAAGCCGTCATTAATTTCTGCACCCTTAGGGCACACTGGGTCACATATTTATCCTCCCCTTTACTACCACTTTTAAAAACTGGGGATAACTGCTGCATTTTACTGTCTTGCATGTTTAATGCCCTATTTTAACGGAGTCGATGGTGTTATATATGGGACTAGTGGCAGAAATACCTCACATAATCTGGTTTTAAACATTGGCAATGCTCCTGTTTGGTAGTTACAATAGCACAGGTAATAACCGATAATGTTCCTGTAGTTTTCTAGCCTTGCCAAGTGGCCTGTTACAATCCCTTTGCGTTAAGTGCCATTCTTTGATAGCAAATCTTTTCTTTCAGCATATCTGCAGGCAGGACTAGATGTAATTACACTCCAGTCTTACAGCTCTGTTCTCAGCCCCATCTTCCCTCTTGGTTTTCTCCTTCCTGCAGGCATTACCATGTGTAATATTTTCTCCAAAGCATTTTCTGTTCCCCTGTACTCCTTTAAAGATGATTTTTCTCTCCATTTTTGTTGAGAGGAATTGAAGTTCATGTTGGCTGGGTGGAGAGAACAGCTTTGAATGTAAATATCAGCTGCCATGAGTAGCTAAGAGACTTTCTACTTTACTGTATCATCTGTTTAGTATCTGAGGGTAACCATCTGGCCACAGTCTAAAACCATTTCAGAATGGCTGAACAGCACTGTAAGAAAGTTCCTGATTAATTATTTGAGAAGGACTTGGATTAGTTTTGTTTCTCATCAGCTGAAATGAAAGCCTAAGAGGTTTCTTTGAAGGCAGCAGGTAAATGAGTAAATGAAGGGTCAAAGCGAAGAGGTAAATAGTACAGTGTAGAACGAAGCGTTGCAGCTGCGCGACTCACACTGAGCTGGTCACTGTCAGCTCAGCTCTCAGTTGAGCATTGCTCGTAACTGAAGTCTGTGCTCCTCGGTTTTTTTCCCACTAAAGATGAATACCTTGACTGCATCCATCGGATGTGGTGCCACCAGCATGCCTGGAAGACTGGAAATGTGTGAGTTCTGCGAAATCTGTTTGGAGAGGAGGTAGAAATAAGGGAAAAGTGGAGAAGTCAGAGGCTGTGACTAAGAGTACAGTGAAGGTCTTTTGCTTTTGCAGCAATGACTACCAAGTTAACAACCTATAGTACTTGGGGGGGTTACAGGGAGTCAGGACCCTCCTGAAGGTATACCTCATGATTTCTGGCTTTTTGCATGAGAGAACACGGTCCAGCTGGTTTTGTGGTGGTAGCTCTCCCAGCTCCCTGTTCCCATCCTTTGCTCTCACTGGAGCTGTGCGAGAAAACAAGATCTGAAGTAGAAATTAATGGCCGGACTCAAATATTAGAGAAAGACTTTCCTTTTTATGTCGTCATCAAATGCATGTACTCTACAAGGAACTGAAGACCCTTTGTTGATGGTGGAAGTTGCCATGGGTGGATTCATGGGCCAGGTCGTTATGATGGGCAGGACATTAAAACATCAGGAATTCTTTTGACGTGCCTCAGCTCAGCCTTGCGCCGGCCCTTTGCACGGCAGTTGCTAGTGAGCAGCAGAACACAGGCATTCTGCACCCGGCCAGACCATCTACGTGGTCATGGACCATTAAAGATGCTTCATCACCAAGAATTTGAGGGGTAATAAGGGTAATGCTGAAACACTCTATTTTTGAAAAAAGGGAGATTTGGGCTGTGGGAAGGAGAGGGATGTGTCTTGTCTACATTCTCATGACACCCTTTGCATCCAGTATCCATTTCTAGCTTGGGCTAACTACTTTCCATCTGGCCTTGACAACATCCTGAATTGCAACAGCAATACTTACTTTTTTTTTCTTCTCCAGTCCTCACTTGTGTCGTAATGGCGTCCTGGGAATAGGCGGCTTCAAGTTTCCAGATGCCTCAAACTATCCCTTTCTCAGCTTTCAATGACAGAATGTTCATGATGTAAGCTGGGCACAGGACAACAAGAATCCTGTATTTTCAGCTTGAATTTTTTCCTTGATGTATTTGCTGCACAGAACTTTGCCGCGCATCATCACAGGCCCAACTGAATGGGATGTGCTATTATTGATGTTTGTGTTTGTCACCACCTACAAATTACTTTGGTGTTGAACTCTGTGTACTATCCTTTATGCGTTTACATCTTCTGTTCTGGAGTGTGCACTAATAATAATCTAATGCCATTCTTGGGGCAGGGAGTTAGCATAGAGCTTCATTTCTGCCAGGAAAGAGTGGCTTTAGACAGACATTGCTCCATGATCCAGCATTGTAGCAATAACAGAAAATCAATTGGCAAAAGTTCTTTCTGGCAGCAGCTTAGCCCCTGTCCTAGAAAATATACTAAGCTTGAAAGCAGAAGGTTGTTTCTCCTGATGGAGCCCCACAGAAACATCCTTGTACCACGGTGGCATTGTCAGCCCGTTATACGCTGGGAGAAGAGCTCCGTGGTGGGCAGGATTCAGCGGAAGGTGGAGATCAGTTCCTCCTCCCCAGTGGCATGGGTTCACAGTGAATAACGTGTCTCATACCCAGGCCGTCTTTACAAATGTAAAGGCATGTTGGATACATGTACATTTACCAGGCAACAGCTGGAGTGCCAGGTGTTCTGGTAACACGTCTGACATCTGAAATGTATGGTTATATGTCAGGGATATGCAGAGAGCAAAGGCCTTTTCCTATTTTGGCTTTCCTTCCCCAGGAGAATAGTAACACGACGTGCTCCTTAAGTTTGAGCGCTTGCACTCGGGATCTCAGGCAGAGCCATACTTTAATCCCCGTATCTGAGTGGGGAAACAAAAGTAAGACGAGAAACTGTAAAATTCAGAAGCTCTTTGGAGATCTGTAGATTGATGCAAGGGAGGCTCACATTTGTATCTCCTAGTCTGCCTTTTACCCACTGGGACTGCACCACATGCCAGCAAGCTCTGAGACTGCAGCTATTAAAGACTTTATCGACCTAACGGAGCTGTTTGTTCCTATAATTTTGAATATGTTTATTTTTCTTTTTTTTCCTCCCTCTCTGTTCTTTTCCTTTGGAAGACATTTAAAGGACATGCAGACTACTTGTCTCTCCTCCAGACAAAATCCTCTCTCTCATGGTATGAAAAGAAGTTGTCTCTCCCACTGGGAGTTCCTATTGCTATAGTCGCTCTTATTTAATCCTTTTTCTTTTCTTTCTGCTTAATTATGTTAAGCTTCAAAACAAATAAGACTTGCTCTGCCCTTGGAGTTAGAGGTCACAGCACTGCATTGTTAAAAGAAAATCTTTTCTAGAGCCCAGGCATTCAGAACTTCAGTAGAGTACTAGGAAGGCATGTCTAGTGCAGCAGCGAGGGAGAACACAAAGTAAGGTGATTTGTTATTGCCTGCACAAAAGGCTGCTGCATCCTTTTTTTTTTTAAACGTCCCAGCCCTTCCATTATCCCCCGTGTTTCTTAGCACAGATGAGAAAGGGTTGCTGAAAGAGCTGCTGGCCACACAGCGCACATGGCAGGCATGGCATATGGCATACCAATGGCCCTATTGTCACTAGGCCCAAGGCCACGGAGGAATGAAACATTGCTGACTTTAACTGAATAGTGGTCTTGGCTAATGAGAAGGAATCTGGTGCAATTTATTCTCTCCTCCTGGGGAGAGGGGGTGGGAAACAAACCGCAAAACCAAAGAACTATTACATATGCTTTCTTTTAACCACTTGCAGAATAATGAAGAAAAATTAGTTGTCTGATATTGATTCTATAATATAAAGCGGAATAATTCTCTAGAGATTTTAGAGACATAATGGTAGGACTAATTTAAATTTTGGTTCTTTTTCATACAGTAAAAAAGATTAGGTGTCAGCTGAATTAGCATTTAAACTAACGGTCGTAGTCAATATAGCAGGATTAACTGCAAATTACAATCTTCAGTTCACTTTTTCATTGTAATTTGCCCATTGTGAGATTTTACCCAGTTCAATAGGTGTTTTGTGTAATACAAACAAGATCCTTTTCATCTAGAATACAGCTAAATTCTGCTGTACGAGACATGCTTAGCTGATATAAAGCTGTAACAGCTAAATCCATGCTTGAACATATATAACAGAAACTTAAAATACATTGGAATGTATTTTTCAGCTGGAATAACCTGGACATAATTCTAGTAAAGTTATTTTGACACACATCAATTGTGCTGCTTTAGTCTTTTAAAGCACTGTATTTAATTTTGTGATTTGCATCTGGAAGACATCAAAAGTGTCCAGTTAATTGTGCTTAAATGCACATATATGCTCTCCTAAATACAATTAAGCACAAGAGGAAGAAGAACAATTATGGAATGCTGCATGAGGATTTTTTTATACATATATATATAAAAAAGAAAGTTAGATGGTCTTTGGTTTCTACAAGATTGAGAAACTATTCTAAAACATATGACTGCATCTGCTCTTTCCCATCACTAGGTCGAGCTATTACCTCAAAATGAGAAACCATCACCCTGCTGGCATTGCTGTTATCAGAAGTAGAGGTGTAGAACAAATAGAACAAAGGTCTGCAATGAAATAACTAGAGCGGCAAATCTAACACTTTGCAGTGTGGAAAATAAACAACTGCACTATCACGTACACTAAGCCAATTATTTTCTTTAAAAGAAAAAAAAATTAATGGTGAAAGTAATTTTTTCACGTTTTCTCTCAGAAGGACACACTAAAATACAGCTCACTTCACAGTATGTATTGACTTCTTTCTAATTCTGTTAAATCAAGCAGTATTGAACCCTTCAAATGATCACCTTGTTTCATTATCATAGCTACTTACTCTGCCTTTTTCCTAGGAATTAATTCTGAATTCTGTACAGAGGTAAACCATTGTTGTTACTGCTATCATATAAACAGTAAAATGGAATGTCTCTCCACCCTGTGCTTCCCTAGCTAGAAACTAACAGCCGACTTCATGTATAAAGAGAAGAGAATTCTAATTAGAAAAAGAGGAGAAAACCAAAACCAGGAGAAAACCAAAACCAGAAGAAAACCTAAAGAGGAGAAAAACAATTCTAACGGAACTCAAAATGCAGTATCAATTCAAAAGGATTAAAAGAATTAAACAATTAATGATTGCAAAGTAGAAGAGTTAGTTCTGCGTTCTAATTCTTACTGAACAATACCTCATCTCTTATCACAAATTCCAGATAATAATCGCAGAATCCTCTGGGTTAGAAGGGACCTTTAAGATCATCGAGTCCAACCATTAACCTAACACTGCCAAAGCCACCACTAAACCATGTCCTTGTGGAGTTTTTTTGTTTTTTTTTTAGCTAACAAAATCCCCCAAACCTCTTTGCTTTTGCCAGGAACATGTACAGGATAGGCAAACAACAGAATTTATCCACAAGTGTTGGCTACACCCCAAGCTGTTCTGAAATGCATCTATTTTATTCGATATTTTATTATTTGAGAATTTATTATTTTACTATTATTGTAGGATTTGACAGAGAAAATATTTGGACTTGCCCTGTCTAACTTTTAAGGTGCATGCATATGTAAAATAAACGGAAACATACTTATCTGTACTGAAATGTATCAGTAACATGAATATTTTCCTAAGTGCTTTTTCTTAAGTGTTTAAGTAGGTTTCACAAGGCCATTCCTATAAATAAATCAGGGCCAGAAAGTACATTCAGGTACAGGAGGCTAATTATTAACACACTCATCAGTGTGATTTATGTCCGTGCCAAGTAGCATTCCTTGAGAAAATCTCTGGGCACAGTTTTCAGAGTAACGCTTGCCAAGAGCTAATTCTAAAGAGCAGCGTGGACAAGGCTGAGGTTTCACTCCATCTGCAGTGCAGCCCTCCAAGGGAATCCCAGCAGACTTCCTAACCCATGGGTGCTCCTGCATGCCTTCCCACCACCTCCCACAGCCCTGAAAACGAGTGTCATCTTCTCAGCTTCATGAGAGGAAAATCTCATTCTGGTGAGCTGCAACACAGCCTTCAACTTACTTTGAACTGAAAAAATCGTTAAATAATCGTGTCAAAATAATGGTCCCTGGCGCCGTTTCATCCATAGAAATATGGATGTAGTCCAGAGCACTCTGAAATAGGCTTTGGGGCAGGTCTGTCAGCAGCATAGAAACATTGTGGGAAGCACTTTTCTTGCAGAATTTCCAGAATGATACCTTATTACATTTTGCCTAATATTTCCAATCAGAATACAAAGACATTTAGTATCCTTTAATTTCGGTAATGAACAAAACTCCTTTACTTCAATTGTTTTAAACTATTCATTTCAATATTACATTTTTTAGCAAGATCCAGTGATTATTTTATTCTTCTGCCACTCAAAATGTATCAGCCAAGTTTTTGGCACACACTGGATCCTAATCTGCAAGTTGACAATGGCTTGTTTTAAGTCAATATGTTGCAAACAGATCTGATTAAGAGAAATAACAGTGCAGAGACCGTACATTGTTTAAATGCAGACAGTACTTCTAACTTCACAGATCAGTAATACGTAGTATTACATGGCAATTCCACTATTGTTTGTGCAAGAAATAAAGGGAGGAAAGTTCCGTATCGTAACAGGATGCCAGACTTTCAGCCAACTGCTGTTCTTACGGGTAAAAGGAAGGTGGGATGGTACACTTCAGCACGGAGAACCCTCTCCTTTACTCTAGTGTAATCCGCTTCACCTCACGCAGGAATCAAACGGATTACCGTAAATAAGGTAAACTAGTTTTACAGCCCTGTACATGGTTCTGACTGTTCCGGGACACCACAGCACCAAATTAGTGTGTCCTCCCCCAAGTCAAGTGGGCAAAGGTGTGGTGGTAAGTTGAACCTCCATTCACTTTCCTGAAGGCCTTTGTTCTGCCCTTAGGACTAGGGTGGGCATGGATAATACTCCTACGTGATGTGGTCCAGTGAGCCTGCAACTTCAGTTTGTGGGTTCACAAGCTTACACAGAACGGGTAATAGGTTCTTTAGAGGAGAATGGTCTCACTGAATCTGAACAGTCAAGTAAGTGGGATTTTTTAATAAATAATATTAAGCAAATAAGGCATTACATTTAATCTGGTTGTCTGTTTGACCAAATAGGAGTGAACAGAGAACACAAAAGTAGCTTTCAGTCAAAACATGTGGAAATTGCCCATTAATATATATTTTCATGATCTTCCTGATGATCCGTAAAAGTAATGGCATAAACAGAGTCAAGATCAGACAATTTACAATTGAACAATATGTTACAAAAACAAAATACTTATGAGTGGAAGTATGTAGAATTCGATCTGGTAAAGCTGATTCCTTGTCAGCCATTAGCATATAGAAAGCTGCTTACAGAAGGAAATCACAGCTTCACTGCAGATATTAGCTATCTCATTAAATATTCAAATGTGTTGTGTGTAGTCAATGACTTGCCAAATCGCACAGCCTCACGACAGCTGTAGCATTTTACCTTCCACCTTAACTTTGTGTCAGCTTTCTTAGTTAGAAACCTCTACTCTCAGACTCCTGCTCATGGAAATGCAAAGAGTTGAGAGCAGTAGCTGATCTGAGAGGGCTTTTATGGTAGGTACGTACTCTGGAGTGCTCTCCAGAGGGCTTAGGGGTGAAGATGTCCAGCCACAAAGCTCTCAGAGACCTACCTAGTCATGAGTAAAGGGATTAAGGGCCTGCTACCCTGCTTTTGCCCTGCAATTTTTGGAAGTGTGCAGGAAAGAGTCTTTATGCTGAATACAACTAGCCCTCCTAGGAAGGGAAAGATCTCATTCTTTTCTACGTATAGACCAAAGTGATTTGTTTTCTTTTAAATTAAATTACTAAAAATTTAATTTCCCTCTGATTTGTTCCCGGCCACACACGCCAGAAGGTGATGTGAATCTCATTGCTGTATTGCCATGATAGCAGCGTGTCCCCCCCCATCCCTGCTGGGCTTTCTCAGTAGCAGAGGGGAGTCTCCCATAGAAGTAGCACATTATGTGGAAAGGGACAATGGACAAGCGGATCTGCAGGCTCTGCAAGCAGGAGAGAGCACCAAGCCTGCTCCCCCTTCCTGACCCAGAGCAAGAGAATGGCTTTTCCCTCTACGTGGCCACCCAGAGGGAGTTTGTTATGCAAAGCAGTGCTGCACAGCAGAAGGTGTGGAAGTGTGTTTGCTACCACTGCACACGCAGGGCAGCCCCTCGGAGGGGCACATTCCCTCACTCCGAACTGACAGATTGCTCATCTGTCCCTGAGGTAAAAAAAAAACCAACCCCAAACAACCTGTTTGTATGCATCGTATGTAAATGTCTCCATAAAGCGTTAAACAGCCATTACTATGTGGCCAAACCAGTTACATTTGTTAAGGCAAGCTCTGTGTACACCAATGTTAATAGGCAAGCCGCGACTGACTTCTGTTAAATTACTGACTGCTGTTAAATTACAGTACATTCCACCTTCTCTCTTTTTTTGAGTTTTTCTCTGTTAAATTACAGTACATTCCACCTTCTCTCTTTTTGAAATTTTACTTTCAAACTAGCCTAACAAAGAGTGAAACAGCTCAATGAACCCGTCGGTATGAAAAAGCACAGCACTTCATGCATACACCTATAAGATACGTGGTCCACAGTCCTCGACAGTAGAACTCCCATGATGCTTTTGAGTTCACCAAGCAAAATGAAGTCTTAATTCAACTCAGTCATACTGTATTATCTGTAATATGAAGCATTTTGGACACTTCATCTATTTCAGAATTTTAAGGTGTGCCCTGGACATGGATTGACAGAACTCCTAATAAAAACTGGGGGGAAAGGAAATGAGAAGACAGACACCTCTACTTTTTCAGCAGCCTTTGCAATTTCCATTGTCTTTTTTATTGTTTATAGTTGACTTTCTCAATGCCAAACACTCAAACTCCCCCCCTACAACAAGTGTGCTCACCTCACTTCTGCCCTTTCTTCTATAATGAAACCAGCTCAAGGAGATGCCATTCACCAAGTTGCTTATAAATTTTATTTTAAGGGGGCAGCCAACCGTGGCATGGAGCAGGAATGAGAAACTATGACCTGGAGCCATGTGGAACATGGGAGCTTCTTCAACCAGTACCAAAGCCAGCATCTCCTGAATAACTAATCGTCCAGAGAAAAAGAACTAAAAATAGAGGGCAAAAGGTCACACTCCCGAAGGAGTAATTGTTTTGGAGAGAGAGGGAGGCAGAAAGCAAACACAATCTATAGCCATGAAGCAGCAGATCTATGGTTTGGACTGAACCACTGGGCAGGCTGGAGGAAGGACTGAGAACCACGGGGAGGGAGGACATACGGCAAAACATCGAGAGCAGTGTGTGCAGGGACCTCCATTTACAGAATTACAGTACCAGTTCTTTTTGGCACACACCTGCACCCCAGTTCTTTAAAAAAAATATATATATAAAAGAGAAACCTCTACCTATTAACTGCAGAGCTCCATTAACTACCCGCGGTTTGCAAAGTGCTATCCTTTGGTTACATTGTAACATAAAACACCTTTTAAATATATAAACCCTCTTCATATTTAATAGCTTTTTCCCGAGGAGAGATATCGAGAGGGAAACGTCACGGATGTTAAAGAGGTAGGCAGCATTAGCAGGGGGAGATAAGGAATGATTTCAGAGGGTGCGGTTGCCTAGCAACGGCCCTTGCAGTTGCCTGATGGTATTTTGGAAGCGCGGCGGCTCCAGACCGGCTGATGTGAAGGGAACGCGGGGCTGGGGAGCGGCGGAGCTCGGCAGCCCGGCCCGAGCGCACGGCCCCGGGGACAGCGGGCGGAGAAGAGCCAGGTAACGCCATCGCGGGTGGGGGGACAGCCCCGCCCGGGGTATTTTTTTTTCCCAGACGTGCCTGGAGAGGCGCCGCCGCCAAAACACCTCCCTCA